>RJWM01020690.1:0-36635 GCA_004363535.1 Dasyprocta punctata | reverse complement strand
ACACTGGAAAATAAAACATGAGATCCTAAGCAATATAATGTTTCGTTTTATCTCAGTCCCTAATGTCTATCTTTTAACAGTTTAATAGATTTAATTTAACTTGAGAGATGTTTTCTGTAACATGCTACTGGAAAATCAGGAATAAGTTTTAAGCCTCCTTCCTTGGTAATACAGTCTGAAGTTCCGTATCTCACTAATGCCATAATACTTCAGATAAAATGCAAAAAACATTGATTGTTACTCTGTGAAGAAATAATATGCAAAATCTTGTGATTTCATTTACAATTACTGAATAATAAAAGAGGCTTACTTTTGGTATCCTTTTTCCATAAAGGTGGAAAAATATGCTATCTTTCTAGAAATAGTTCAATATAATTTTTTGAAATACTGCAGTCCTTTTGCCAAAGCCATTGATAATATTTGGAAATTGCTGAGATTATTTTTGAAATTCATCATACTTTCACAAATGCTTTTAAATTATTTGGTCACAGAAATTATTGCTTTCAGAAATGATGAAAGACATTTTCACAGTTGAATCCACTTATTAAATTATTACAACTAAGACAAATTATTATTGGTCCAACTAGAGGTCTTTTTAAGTGGCATCTTATGTTAAACAAATTTATTTGCTGGCTATTGTTAAGAAAACAGAAATAGGATTTGAAATAAGTATCAACTCAGAATGGTGAAGAGAGGTTAAATAATTCCCCAGCTCAAACCATAGTTAAAAGTATGACATTTAAATCCATTGTTTCAATTTATTTGAAGAATAGCTATGCTTTTCAAATTTTTTCAAAAACATTATTGTAAAATACTCTGATTTTTGTCAAACTTTCCTGTTAATCATTATCAATACCTCAAAATCCTTCTTCAGTGTCCAAAGCACATTCATAAAACCTTCTTGCTGTCTTCCGTGTCACAGCTGATAAAATCTCACTGCGCACAGCAGCCCTCCACATTACCTGTGACCAGTCCCCACCAATGAAAACCCTTTCATTGTATTCTGTTCCTCACACCAAATTTGTGATCCCATTATTTTAAAAAACGTCTTTATACTCCATTTAAAATAAGGCAATGTAAGAACATATTCTGACACATCAGTTTTTCTGCTAGGAATACACTGAACAAAAACACATACTTGTTTACATCATTGTTTCTCTGATGTGAGAAACTGAAAGTGTAAATAAGAACTAAAATGTGTAATAGATATTGTGAAATAGGAAGAAAATGTTCAAATGGGAAGGAGAACTAAGGAGGGGGAAAGGGAAAGGAAGGAAGGGAGAAGAAAAAAATGATGAGAAAGGAAGGAAAAATAGAAATGTAGCTTTTTAAATATGGAGGGGAAGAGGAGTAAAAGAAAGGTAGGAGAATAGGAAAAAAAAATCAAGTTATATTATGTACAGGTATAAATTCCCTATAATGAATGTGATCATCATACCTGAAAAGTACCGGTAAGCTTAATTAATTTAAAAAATGGGAACTCAAACATCTATCCCCACAAAACAGATTATACTCTGATATCAATTTCTCTCCTAGGGTACACCCAACAAAAACACATACTTATGTTTAACCGAAAGACATACAGACACATGTTCTAGAATGTTCAAAGGAGTATTATGAACAATAGTCTTGTGTTAAAAATGACCTAAATGTTCACCAACAATAGAATAAATAAATAAGCCATAACATGTCAACTCAATAGCATGCCACACATCAATTAGAATAAACAGTCTTCAACAACGTGAATGAGCAACACTTAATGAAAGTCTTAAACAAATTGGTATATCCTATATGAAAGCATTGACATAAAATAAATAGAGAAAAATCCTTGTACTTTGTGAGAAGTCAGGATTGTGATTGCCCTAGTAAAAAAGACAGTGATTGGAAGACCACAGCAAGGAGGGTTATGAAGTGTTCGCTTTTTGAGTTTTTCACTGAACTTTACACTGTTGAAAGATGCACTTATGTATAAGCACTATTATAAAACTTTGAAATAGAAGGTACATACCTTCGAAAAAGTGTGGCAGATTATATATAGAAAAGTATGCCAGAAATCTGTTTGTCTTCCAGATTTTACTTGTTCTGCCTGTGTCTTAGAACAATGCTCCATAACTTCAGTCCTGCACATTCACACGCACACACACACACACACACGAGAACAAGGAAAACTGTTGAAACCTGAGCAGGTTTAATGGACTGTATCAATGTTAATATCTTAGTTGAAATTATACTTTCGTTACCACTGAGAGGTTAGGGAAAGGGTTGGAAGAATTCCTCTTCTTTTTACAATTGTATGTGAATCAATCATTAACTTAATAAAAGCTTTTCAATAAAATGAAGAGCTGAGTAAACACAAGAAAAGATACCAACTTCTAAAACTCAGACCCTGTTCCAGATGGACTTTATCAGAAAATATGGAGAGTGGAAGGAGCCTATACTTTTGACCAGTCTCAAATAATTTACAATCACTAAGAGATAGCTAATAAATCTGCTAGCATTTTAGCACTATTTTTTTTTTTTTTTTTTGTCTTTTTGTGACAGGGTGTTACTATGCAGTTCAGGCTGACCTTGACCTCATTTTGCACCACAGGCTGGTCTCAAACTTGCAACAGTCCTCCTGTCTCAGCTTCCCAAGTCCTAGGATTACAGTCTTACACTACCACATTTGGCTTTTGGCACTATTTCAATCAGGACAATTTGAGCACAAGGTTCTAGATTAAATGAGCCATTTCAGTTTAAGTATTGTCTGATTTCCCTATGTTTAAGGAAATTTATAATTGATTATATTTTAAGTCTACTTAGAGTAAAATAAAAATAGAACACTTAGGAATAAATTCAAGGCTTCCATACTAAGACGCTCCAAAGAAATTAAAGAGGACCAAATAAATGGAAAGTAATAACATGAACTTGAATTAAAATGACAATATTTCCCAGATGAACAGAATTGAAGCAACTTCTATCAAAGCTCTCTCAGAAATAGACCAACTAGTTCTAAAATGCATGTAGAAATATAAGAAGTTCAAAATAGTCAAAACTATCTCAAAAAAGAAGGACAACTAGAAAAACTCACGCTTCCTCATTTCAAAACTTACTACAGAGTTAGAGCAGTCCAGACAGCGCAATACTGGCATGAGACAGGACATGTAAATAAATGAAATGAAACTTAGAGTTTAAAAATAAGATCTCATATCTATGGTCAATCCCAGCAAGGGAGCCAAAATAACTAAGCAGGGAAAGGATGATATTTTTGGAAAATGGGAGCAGGATAACTCACTAACCTGATCGACTAAGACCGCATCATGTCATGGTTATACATTGTCAAAAGCTGCATGCAAAAGAATAAAGTTGGACCCTTACCTTTTATCATTGACAAAAATGTAGCTCAAAATGTAACATACCTAAATTAAAGTTAAAATCATAAAACTCTCAGAAGAAAACACGGGTAAACCTTTGTGATCTTGGATTAAGGTAATAGTTGCCTAGATGTGACACCAAAGCACAAGCAATCAAAGGATAAATATAATGGACTTCATTCATTAGCATTTAAATGCTTTGTTCTTCAGAGAACACTAAGATAAAAAGTTAGACAATAACAAGTTTGACAAGGATATTTAGAAACTGGAAAACTCCTCCACTGCTAGTGGAATATAAAATGGGGCAGTAATTTTGAGAGACAGTTTGACACAATTTCAAAAAGCAAAACACTGAACAGAATCTGAGCAATTAATTGGAACTATAGTCATGTAAAGTTGTACACAAATGGTGGTTGCAGCATTATTCATACTAGGAAAATATGGAAACAAATGAAATATCCACTAATCGATGAATGGATAAGCAAAATGTGACATATCCATACAATGGGATATTATTCAGTCATAGAAGGACTGAAGTGCTGGTAGCTGCTGCAACATAGACCAACTTTAAAAGCATAAAACTAGGTTTTAACAATCACTGAAGACCATATCATGTGTGGCTTGATTTCATTTTTAGTAAACATTCAGAGTAGACAATTTCATAAAAACAGAAAGTAGGTAGTGGTTGACAGAGGATGGGAAGGGGAATGTGGGAATTAACTACCAGTAGGGGACTTGGAGGGGGTGATTAAAATTAGAGGGCAGTGAAGACTCCACAACTCAGCAAATCTACTAAAACCCAAACCACAAGCTGATTCTTAAGATTTTTAAATCTACCTGGAATGCCTAATATAAATTGTTTATATTCTATAATCATTTTAAAATCAAGTCTCTACTCTTGATACTGAATGATAATTTGAATTGTTTTCTCATGCAAGAAATGACCTATCTCCACAGTCAGTTGGGCAAAGGAATTTTTTTCTCACTTATTTGCTTTGAAAGCAATAGGAATAATTTGATATTGTGACATCAATTTAACAGCGAGAGACTTTTCAAGGAAAATGTTTCCTCTTCCTCAAACAAATCAGTAACTATTAATTTAACTTGGGTGTGATTTGAGGCAATGAGTACCGGACCAGACCTCAGACCTTTTCCCATCTCTCACCGTGTGAACTTGGACTTGTCAATTTTCTCTCTGCTTTTGATTTTTTTATCTGACCACCAAATATCCATACCTGCCTCCTACATTTATAGAACTTTTAAGAGAACTAAATGCACACAAGGCATCAAGGTTCCTTGAAGTTGACAGCTTTCTGAAAATATAAAGCCCTGTTTATTGAGCATCCTTTTTCTTCTTCGGATTTGATTTTCAAAGAAGGGGAAACCTAAGGAGCTAAGTTAAATGGTTTTCTTGGATATTGATTGAGAGAAACTGGCTTTTCTTCCTGAGGAAGAATGTTCCACGGACTCCAAAACCTGTCCTTATATGACATTAACAGGGTTTTATAAAAATCTGTTATGATTTTTTTTTAATACTCCATTCTGGCAGCATTAGAATGATATGGCAGCAGACCGGTTATTGTCAGTTAAACGCGCGCTGTCAGAAAGTCAGCAATGCTGAAGTATGGTGAGCGTGAATGCTCAGCGGATCACGTGGCAGCTGTTCCGCTGTTATGGGGACAGAGTCACTCTATGTATGTGTCGTTTTCCTGCTGAGTTTAATTTGGGTCCCTCACAGATAGACATGTCTGCATTTGCATGCTGCTGTCGGGTCAAACTTGGACCTTCTAACTGAGCTGGAATGGCGGGTGGCAGCAGGAAAGTGACCCGTAGAGGACACGGCTCTTGTCTCGTTCCCCTCCACGCAGGTTACATTGAAGAGGCCTGCATCATCCCCTGCCCCTCGGACTGCAAGCTCAGCGAGTGGTCCAACTGGTCCCGCTGCAGTAAGGCCTGTGGCAGCGGTGTGAAGGTCCGATCTAAATGGCTGCGCGAAAAACCCTACAATGGAGGAAGGCCCTGCCCCAAACTGGACCACGTGAATCAGGTATTTTCTTAGCCATGAAGGTGTTAAGATGTTGTTGAGATTCACATGGATTTATTATTTCTCAAAGATGAACAACAGTAAGTGAACACTCCCTGATAAGAAATGGGATCTATCTTCAGAATATCTGAGTAAAGTACACGTATGTTATTAAAATCTCAGATTAGATACAGTATCTCTGAAATCTCTGGAGATTCAGTACTCTCCAAGTCTGTAAATATGAATCTAATTCAATGGAGGAAAAATGACACTTGTCCTTGATATAATGCAAGATATTTAATCTGTCACAAAATTGTATCTAACTTATTTGATAAGGCTATGTCATTCTTATAGTTTCCCTAGACTCTTGGAAAAGGTATATATCACTTATCAACTACATGCAGTGTGAGAAGTACGTGGACGTGTATCTGAAATTGGCGAACTATCAATTTAGTCATTGGTACTTTTAAATTTTGTTTGGACCTTTATTAGAGTTTGGATGCATAACTCATTAATTGTTGTCAATAGCCATTATTTGTAATCCATTGGAGATAGGAAGTAAAAAGACTAATGGAAGAATTGACTAATTCAAATGTAATGGAGTTATCAGTCAAGTATCATACTTTACTGACTTGTGAATTAAAAGCATGTGCAGATATATGAATTTAAATTACAATTAAATGAACAGCCATACTGCTTACCAGTACACGTATTTTCCTTCCAAAATTAACCCAAATTTATTTATAACAACAAAAGCACATTCTAGGGAAAGCAGAAATAAACTTTGAATAAATAAAGGATGACAGTAGAGAATTAAATTCGATACAAATTATTTTCAAAGACTCTTCACTGATCCAAAGTTGCTCAATTGAGCCCTTAAATGCTGCCGGGAGTGAATGAGGTACACCCGTGCTGCCATCTAGTGGTAGCCAGGTGTCCCTGTCCTGGAGCGTGTTACAGTTCTGAAACTAGTTCGTTCCAAAGAAGAAAATTCAATTCCATGACTCTAATTATACAAATATGGCATAATTGAAGTGGAGCATTTGTAATAAAAGGAATGGTTCTCTATAAGTTTTGAAATCTCCAATTGTCAATAGAAAATTTAAATTTTTCAGTAAATTATGATCCAATTATGATTCTTCTCACACTCATGCCCACTTCATTTTAGTGTAACTGTGTGTTTGTGCAAGACACTCATCTCTGCAGTTTAAATCAGCTATGTTTGCCTCAACATTTTATTTAACAATGAATTCCAAAGTTCCAGGATCTTGTGCAAAGTTGTCTGTGCTTTGAAAATTTGTACCTTAAAATTAATTTGCTGTCACTTACCATTTGTGCAGAATTTGATAGGAATGTTTATGGACAGTTTCTCAGCTTGCTGGAAGTACACCTGAAGATTAGTAGCTAAAAAAATCCAAGGCTTAAACAAGAAGAGATTTTTAATAGCTGAGGGAAAGGGGAAATAGCAGCATGTCCTTATCATGATGTTTTAACTTCAGATTTAAAAGATAGAAGGAAATTCCAGTGGGTTAAGTGTATAGTGTTCACATTTACATTTCAATAAATTACCATTATAACTTGATAAGAGATGATTCATTTTATGTAAACATTGTAAAGCAAAGTGTAGGAGTTCAGGTAAGCTTATTATTGTATGTGAGAGTAAATACCTATCTCCATTGTTCTTTTTCTTTTTCAGTGTAAAGTTAGCTTAACGTACACTTAGGATACAGAATTCTTTAGAGGTGGGGGAAAGGTGCTGTCAGGAAATGGTTACCTATAAACAAACACTGTTTTGATTTGATCTAAAAAATAAAACCATAACACTATTCTTGAATCAACATGGAAAAATAAAATGACTACTGTTTTTAAAGTCATACAAATATATTGTTGACGGGATATGAGTTATTGTCTATAAACTGTAATTGATGACGTGGATAATATCTTCATGCTTCTGAGAAGTGATTCATGCATGGGAAGGGGATAATAAATACTATTCTTAACCCAAGGAAAAAAATGTTGACTTTGAGCAAAAATGTTCTACATAAAAATAGAAATTTTAGGGATTTATATATTAGTAAAATATTTAGGAAAAGTAAAGAATAGGCAAAGTTTTGTGTTAACATTAAAAATTGCAAATCATGTAGGTTTTTACAACAATTATTCATTTTTCAAATAAAAGGCAATTCGTTGGATTGAAAATGATGAGGTTTCATTTTCCAATTAATGAAGCAAATCCATATTTTCTCCAAAACAGATGCATCAAGTGATAAATGGATAGATTAATCTATAGATAGAGCAGTATATCAATAACGGATCTCTTAAAGGCTGCATCATGAGTTATTTGCAATCATTTATCAATTTTTCTTGACATTTAGTGGTCGGCTCAGTTTTCTGAAATCTCTTCATCCTATTCGTCTAAACTTTTCCCTGACTGAGCTGTTTGAAACACCCATTCTTATATTTTACTTTTCAGCAATAGTAAGCAGGTGATTTTCCTCTTCCAAAGCATAAAAAAAAGTTCTAATCCCTTTATATATAACTGTACTTGAAACATGTTCTTATAATATATTGACATTTTTACTCATTTTTGTTTATCTTCCTTTCCTTCACTCCTGTTGAACGCTGCTCCAGGCCCAGGTAAGAACTCTTAACTCTGCTAATTCTTAATAGAGCACTAAAAAAAAAAAAAAAAAAAAAAAATCCTGATTTCTGAGAATGTCCTTCATTTCTTCCTATTGTCTTTATGTCGTTCAGAAAAAAGGTCACGTTTTTCATTTTTTTCTCTAGCCATCCCCTTTTTGTTTCCTAGCATAGTTACCTGTGTTTTTTAATTTAAATGAGAAGGCCAGAGGAGAGAGGTGGAGAGAATAAGCTTCCTCCCTGGACCAGGCAATGAACCCGCTCTTTCACGTTCTTGTGCTGTGCGAAGGGTGGGGAGCGAACCGCAGCAAGGCTGGAAATAGGTGTGCAGCGGGTGCTTGGAACTGAGTCACCTTCACGGCAAAGTAAAAGATTAAAACGAAAGCTCTGAAAGAACTGGGAAGAACAGCAGTTCGCCTTCGACTCTTCCCTTCCCAGAAATTGCGGGGTAGTGTTTAATCCTGTCTTGTTAATCTTATTTTCATACAGCACCCAAAGGTGAATGTGTTCGCTTCATAAGAGTAACAATAGGGTCTTGTTCTAACGGTGAATAATTTTTATTCCTGTTTGCAATAGGTCCACTTCACTCACCTTACTGGAATTGTTTTTTTTTTTTTTTTTTTTTTTTTGCGGCACCGGGGATCAAACTCCTTACTGGAATTGTTAGTCCAATAAAATTTGCACAAATGAATAACTACAAAGAGCTATTTAAATCTATTTTTTCTGAAATTAGTTACTTAAAACTTTTGCATGTGAATAACAGAAAATAAAGTTGGCTTGTCACCGATTATGCAAACAATTTTAAAGATTTTATTTAGTGGTCGTGTCATCTTGATTGTGGTGATTTTTAATTTTTTTATATTTTTTATTTTTATATTTTTAAATTTATTTATTTATTTTGTTTTTATTTATTTATTTATTTGGTACCAGGGATCAAACACAGCCTCCGTGTCTGCCAGGCAGGCACTTATGCCACTGAGCTAAATCCCCAGCCCTGATTGAGGTGAATTATGATCCACTTTTTTCCTTTTTCTCAGTGAACAAACAGCATAATTGTTTCTTTACTCTAAAATGCCTTAAACTAAAAGTCACACCCCACATGGAGGTTGACAGCCATTATAGACATGGAGTATAGACAGTTTGCTTTGTTCCATAGGTCCTAAACTTTTGGACTATTGCTACATATAATATGGGATTAATTTCAGATCCTACATCCAAGTCCCAAATCACCAACAATTAATTTTTCATATGGTTTTATTTCATATGATTTATGTTTTAACTTCATTTTCTGCATGACAGTCAAACATTTTTAATTCCTATTGTCATATATATTTATCTTAAAACAGGCCAAATTAAATTTATTCATAAAACAACTGTGCTCATATAATCATTTCATTCATTCATTCATTCATTGAACAAATCTCTATTGAATGCCTAACAAATGAGTACTCTGAGCTAGATATTGAAGACAAAGTTGTAAACAAAATAAATGGTCCAGAAAATTACATACAGTGTGGCAAGGGTAGGTACATGGAAATACGTCTTTAATCTGGTCCAGTGAACCAGATCTATACTGTTGACATGACAGTAGAATAACGGGATGCAACACTGCCAGTCTCCCCTTTACTATGAGAACTCTCAAGTTCTCTCCTTCTTATTTTAGAGTAATGAACCTTAAGGGAGAGAAATAAAAGTATCTTCACAGTGAAGTAAAAGTATGCAAGTACGAGTCCTCCCACTGTCTCCTTGGACTTCCTGTGACCCCTGAGAACTCTGTGTTTCAGGTGTATGAGGTCCTTCCATGCCACAGCGACTGCGACCAGTACATATGGGTCACAGAGCCATGGAGTGTTTGCAAGGTGACTTTCGTGAATATGCGGGATAACTGTGGAGAAGGTGTGCAAACCCGAAAAGTGAGGTAAGGCCACAACTGGCTCCACAGAGAGGCCGCCTTCCAAATTCACCTGGTCTGAGATGACTCCTCTGGGCTCTTGAATAACACTGTCTTTAGTTTTGTTTTTAGGGAATTGGGTTTGTGGGGATCTCTAAGAGGATCTGCTTCAAACAGTAGTTTGAGATACTCTTTTCTTTACTTAAAAGACTTCATTTCCTTGCTCTTGAAGAGCAGCCCTAGAGCCCCTGGCTGGCTACTGCCCCTCACACCATTCTGTGGCTGTGCTTTCTGAATCGGGCAGCTACTAGTCCTGCCTTGCTATTTTGATTCTAATTTAAACTAATAAGAAATAGAGTTTAAAACACATTTCTTCATTCACACTAGCTGTATTCCAAGTGCTCAATAGCCACAGGTGGCTGTTCTGTTGGAGAGAATAGATACAAACACTCTTGTCTTGTATTGAACTCTGTAAGGTTTCTCCAAGCAAAACTTTGTCATATTCATAAGGATTCCCTGACCCTAAGTTTGCTATGTGGTCAGTTGACCATGTAGTCTCTGTCACGTGCATCACATGACCCTTACAAAGTTCTAGAACTTGTGAAACAGGTGTTTGAGGTTTTATAATCTATAGTTTATAAATTAGATTCCAAAGTTCTAACATGCTAGGAAAACTCATCAAGAGTTGAAATTCAAACCTAGATCTTCTGTCACTCTCTAATGATACCAGTTTCTTCTAACCCTGCTCAGTAAAGACAAATTTAAAATAAAATCCAGAAATTGGCAACATGTTATTAAATTCATTCTTTCCTATGACCTTTTCATGGATTTAAGGTTGATGTTACAATAGGTAAATAAAACAAATTCATATTTATGTCATAAAATGTTTATGTATCTATATGTTTATGTAACTATACATAACTATTTCTAACAGAAATTTTCTATTTTCTTTCAAAAGCCCATCTAAACTCTCAATTTACTTTTGCTAAGGAACTTAATGAAGGTGGCCTGGACATGGAAAGGTATAGGGTCAAAATAAGTTGATAAGGAAAAGGAAGAAAAAGAGATTCTGTTTTCTATCATTCTTCCAAATTAAATATTTTCTCTCAAAAAGTAAAAAAAAAAAAAAAAGTCCTTATATTAAGAATTACATCCATTTAGATGCTTTATTTCAAAAAACTTACAATTAAACAGCCACTATTTTTTTTCACTTTTCCCTTCAACTCCTATTGCTTCTTTTGGCTTTGTAATAAGTGTTCTCAACATTTATGAACACATTTGAAAGAAAGTAGGTTTTCAGATCGAATTTTTTGGTTTTTTTGTAAACATCTTTGATGCAGTAGACTGGAGAAGGTCAGCATTGAGTGTGATCTCCAATCCTGTTTGTAGTACAGTTCCCTAACTTTATCTTCTGCTAATTAAGGTCAAAATGTCCCTTTGAAATGCAAACGTCGGAGACTTTTCAGGACAGATGAATCTATAAAAGAGCAGGTTTAAATTTATCCAAGATCAGTCTTCCTCTTTGAAATGGATATGGCATATCAAGGAGTGGGTGGTGGTAGTAATCTACCTTTGGTAGAAAGCTGTATTATTTCCATGACATTTTTAAAGAATTGCCTGTTGTATGATAATTTTGACTCATTTGGGAAGGAGATGTATGTATACCCGTGTTCCTAACTGCACAATTTATAGTAGCTAGGTCTTGGAAACAGTGCATGTGTCCATCAACAGACGAGCGGATGAGCACAATGGAGTGCTACTCTGCCTTAAAAGAAAGACAAACTCGAGGAATTTATAGGTAATTGGGTCTAATTTGGGAACATAAGGTTGCGTAAGTCAGACACGCAAGCTTAACTATCACATGGCTTTTCTTTGCATGACTAACCAAAGTCATGTGTGCAAATGAGAAGCGAAATGGAAGATAGGTAAGTAAGAAGTGGGGGGAGGTTCAGATGGTTCCCCAAATTGCCTATTCCATTGTTTCAAAAATATCTTAATGTATATGCTAATTTGTTTCAGTTATATTACTAGTTTCTCTTAGTTCATTAAAAAGAAAGTTTTATGCTAATACTTGTTTCTTCTTTGTAAGAAAAAATCTTTTTTTGTAGATGTCTTGTACTGAGTTATTTCTTTGAAGATAAATATACACAATATACCCAAGATGTTAACTATTGTTATTCTCTTATTATTTTGCTTTATTGTATCATAAAATAAAATATAAAAAAAGAATTACCAGCACATGTTGACAATAAAAAGGCAGATTCAGTTACTGCTGACCCTGAAATATTTCTAAAACCATTCTATTTCCTTACAGCATTATTTTTGCTCATTGAAAGAAATAAAGGGTAAAAGTTTGAAGAAAGTAAATGAATTTACAATGCTTTCTGTTGGGTTCAACACTTGATCCAAAAGCTTATTCAGTATTGTAGTATGATAAACATTGTTAATATGAAGCAAAATAAATAAAATCTCTTAGTAGGTTAAGTTTCTTCCTATTTCATGGAATGAAAGTGTATGTTTAAAATAATAGTCTGTTAGAAATAAAACCTGTCAAGCATTTCTGAGTGATAAATATAACTAATATAAATAATACGATCAAGTACATAAATATATAATTATATATTTTAAATATATATTATACATTCTTATTATTTCTTCAGATTTTTCTTAAATGCATGCATGACTTGTGCAATACAAAATTAAAAGAAAAAGAAAAACTGTGAGAATGAACTCCATGTACACAACTACTTACTAGACATTAAACATCTGTTCTTAACTTGGTTCAATAGGGAACATTGCAACCTAATCCTTGTGCATGTGGCAGGACCTACCATAAATGCAATCTCAGAATTAAATCCAGCTTCTGAGCAGGGAAGTGATTCGTGTGCACATGTCCTCTTCAAGCTGCTGTCAGAACATCTTTTAAATGCTCTTGCCGGAAGAGCTTTTTTCTGGGAAATTAAAATCCTCCCAAAGAGATTATAGCTTGATTTTTTTTGGCAATGAAATCAATAAGTATCTACCTTTGAATGTTTTTATGACTGCTTTTTATGCACAGCATATACCAAAAATGCAGAGATAGGCATTTTCATGGGTATCTTTTCAGACTATCAACTCCATCAGTATGTGACCATGGCACACTTTTCAAGTCTGAATGTGTCTCATAGGCGAAGGATATTTCCTTTACATTTGGCAGCACTATATAGAAACGTGATTCTGCAAAGTAGCTTAGTAAAAATGCAGTGTTCCTACTGACTGTCGGTCCCTGAGCAAATTGGGATTCCAGGTAACATTGGTAACATAATTCAGCTGACAGGTAAAACATCGCAATGGTCTACGAGGCTTGAGAACTCGAGCCTTCCTTTTCATTTCCTCTGTTGCTATTCTCTCCCCAAACCTATTAATTTGTTTGACCTTTTCCAAGTGATAGATGAGGAAAAAAGTTTTTTCTTCCACTACTGAAGCGTCCAGAGATATTTTTGCTGTGGTAAAAGAGAAGTCACATTAATTTAATTCCTAAGAAATAAGTACAGAATCCTTCATAACTGCTTAGGATAGAAAAAATTGAATGCTAGCTTTGAATTTGTTTAGTTAAAAACAAAACAAATGATTAAAAACCCAAGATACAAGAAGATTCATATAACCACATTTAGAGAATCTGCACTATTGTACTTAATTTCTTTTCACTTCTTGCTTTCTTTTCATGTTAGTAATAGATGGAGACTGAAATTGCTTTTAAAATGACAAAATAAATTGATAAATGTCTCCAGTTATCTTTGAAAATACTGCATAAAATCTTTCGTGTAAGTATTACAATATACCCAGTCTTCCATCATGTCTGAATCGCATCAAATTTCTCTACAGAATCCACTATTTTTATAAGACAAACATGGATTATAAAAATTGTAACCTCTCTGTGAGTCTCTTTGAACCAACCTCATTAGTTTCTGCCTCATACATGAATCTGAACAACCCCTTCCTGTCAGGGAAAGCTCACCTGCAAGGTAGAATATACATTTACACATATATTACAATGATTTGTGAAAGCATACATTTTTAACTTAAGCAGAAGCACTGTAAATATTCAGGGGAGACAGAGATCTTTTTAAGATTCATTTTTTGAGGCAGTTATTCATTAGATACAAAGCTTCCTACCCCAGTGCTGAGATGATGTAAGAACCACCTATTCTGTGGGTTGGCCATTATTTTACTGGCATGTATTTTTTTTTTTAGATGCATGCAGAATACAGCAGATGGCCCTTCTGAACTTGTGGAGGATTACCTCTGTGACCCAGAGGAGATGCCCCTGGGCTCTCGAGAGTGCAAATTACCTTGCCCTGAGGACTGTGTAATATCCGAATGGGGCCCATGGACCCGATGTGCTTTGGTGAGATCATTAATCATTCTATTAATGTGTAGTCTGCTTGATTCCTTATCATTATATCTTTAAGGGTATTAAGAAAATGATAACTTCAGTGTAAAAATCTGTTTGTGCATCAAGTTTGTCAATGCAAAGCGTGTTTCCTTGGCCATGTCCTTCTCTCACAGTGCCATTTAAGGTCAATAATGTTTCCTCTCATGCTGGACAGCTCCACCTCTTGCAAGCCTTTTGCCCCTAACCCAGCACACATAATGCCTTCTGCTGGTCTTACAAATGCAAAGCATGTTAAAAACTTAAGCGATGATAATGATTCCTTTCAAGGAAAGAGAAAAAGAAAGAAGCTCTAGTAAAAGCATTTTAATGGTGTCAGTTTATTGTCACTCCTTGCCTTTTGCCCAATCCATTTTATTTAAATAGTAGAAATAATCTTTCACACAATGGGGGCACTGTAGTGGGAGTATTAGCACTAAAAAGTGAAAGATGCTGGCTAAGAATCTGAGTAGAAAGACAAGCAATGCACATTAGTAATTCCACATACTGACTGTCTCTGGGCCTGGAAAGGCAACTGACAGTTCCAAAATTCCAAAGCTTCTGGATTTCAATAGCAGCAGGGTCTGTACCACTGGACTCTGGGAATGGTATCACTTGAAATGCCACTTGCTACTTAGGAAATTCACTAGTCCTTGGCACCTCCATTGATACACATATTTCAAAAAGAGCATCAAAAGCATGGGGAAAATTGGTCTAATGTAGAATGTATTTGCTGAAATGCTCTATAGAATGGTAAGGAGAAGTCTAAAGTGTCTTTTCTAAGGAAAAATTGTTTCAAAGATGTCGACCTGCAACTAAATAATACAGGTGGAACAAAACAGGCCTGGTACTTGACTTTAAAACAGGTTAAACTGCAAAGCAAAACCAACTTTTCCACAAGAGCCTGTGTCATACTTTTCTCATTGCTAAGACAAAATATCTAGCACTCAAAGTTAAAAGAGGAAAGTTTTATTTAGCTCGCAGTTTATAGAACTTTCAGTCCATAATTGACTGGCTCCAAGGCAGGGTGGTGTGGCATCACAGAGGAGAAACAGTGTGTGGTGGGCAGAAGGTAGTATAGCAACAAGGAACGACCACAGCTTTTTCCCACTCACACCCTTTATCCTAGTACTCTTGACCCTTGCATTGCACCATGAATCAATCCCAGTGTCACACACTCTAGATCCAGCCACCTCTGAAAAAGCTCCATCCATGACCACATGAGACTTTGAGGGGCAATCTAAACACAAGCCATAAGAGCATGCAAATATATTTCTTTTTTAATTCCATTCCATTAGATTTGGAGTTATGCCAAATAGTTGGGCTACCATCTACAATATATAATCACGTTTATAATTGTCAGATTTCTTTCTTTTTAAATTCTTATTATCACAGATTGTTTCAAAAGATTTCATTTTTATAAAATAAGAAATGTTGAATCTAGCTTCTTCTTAAAGTCATTAATGATATTCTAATAATAAGAACCACTATAATGCAATTATACCCATATCATTTCTGTTTTAAAAGATCAAGGATAATCATTTTGGAAAAATAATTGAGACTTCCCCAAGTATAAAAGAGAGTTGGTGAAATATACATTGTCTTCCTGACAGTTTGCCATAGAAATGTTTGGAAAAAGAATAAAACTCAGTTAACAGCTGTGCTGCTTGGGTTTTATATTTTACCTCTACTTCATCTTGTTTCATAACTTTTGACTACCCAGAACTGTGTTGGGAGTACTGAACACACAGATAAGTAAAATATAAGCCTCTTAATAGTCTCACACTGTAGAATGGAGCAGTATAATAATACATAATTCACATTCTATAGGAGTGGTAAAGGTCATTGCAGTGTGTGACCGAAGTACAGTCAGGAGCAGAAGAGGAGGAAGCAATTGTTTAGACCTAAAAAGTCCAAGAAGGTGTGTCCTTACCTGCTTCCTGTTCATAGAAAACTATTGTTTTTGAAGACTGAACCAGTAGAATGGCAATTAAGCCTTTTTAGGTGCTAAATTGTGATATGTGCATATATTTGTATACATTAGGAAAATAAAAATCATTAATATCTAGATAGTTTTTTTTTTCAGCACCAGGGATTGAACTCACAACCTCTCACCTGCCAGGGCAGGCACTTAAGTCACTGAGCCAAACTCATGGCCCAAGTTTTTTGAGGCAGTGTCGCACTATGTAGCTCAGGCCGGCCTTGTGCTTGCGCTGTAGCCCAAGCCGGCCTCGAACTCATGACGCTCCTCCTACCTCAGCCTCCCGAGTGCTGGGATAGATAGTTATTTTAAATTACCCTTAAAAAGATTTTCCTAGTGAAAGAGAATGTATGCATAATTTTACATTAAGGCATTAGCATTATACAATAGTAAACATGACCTTAAGTGTGTGTTGGTGTAGATGTGAGATGATGTGTGTTAGTAGCTAGCACATGGAATCTTAAAGTATTTTATAACTAGATGGAACTTCACAGTCTCAGTTAACACCTTCATTTTATACATGGAAAAACTGAGGCATAATCAGAGTGACTTGCTCAAGTTAGCCGGTTCTAACTCCTGCTCCAGTACTGTGGCTAATGTCCTAGTGATTGTGTGGCTGAGAATTCACCCTTCTGAGGAGTCCTATTGTTCTCTATAAGCCTTGCAATCAAAGCAGTTTCCGGCAAAGGTCTGCTGATCCCATCAGACAACCTGCTGATGAAGGAAGAGCCTGCCCTGATGCTATCGAAAAGGAACCCTGTAACCTGAACAAAAATTGCTACCACTACGATTATAACGTGACAGGTATGTGGAAAGTCATCTCACCACAGAACTAAAGGCCACATCCCGTGTCTGTCTGCCCTGAGCCATTCGCATCAGTAGAGCTCATCTCTATCTGTGCACTTTTTGGACCTGGAGCTTATGCTCCCCGAAATAATTAGTTATTAAACCACAGAAACATTTATATGTTCTATTTTTAGGAAATTTTGAGATATAAAGAATAAAAATCTCAACAGACATTGTCTCATAAAAAGTAGGTTGTGAACATTCTAAGTAATCATGTTTGAAGTGGGATGCCACTTTACAAAAATGTGAGTGAAAGACATGTGTTTAACACAGATTCCAGGTTTACTGAAAGCTGCCTTTCTTTTTCAGACATTCAATTGCTCTAACATATCAAGGCAACAATTCTTGAGTGTCTGGGTAGTTCATAAATATACCTAGTTTGTTTTAAAAACATAAGCCACCTTAAATCGACCAAAATAATAAATCAATGTTATGGAAGATAGAGAAAAATATATGAATGCTTTTCAGAAAACAGGGCTTTATAGATTTCTTTTTTCCTTAAAATATATTTAATATTTTACATACAAGAAGAAAATATTTCATTAGTTCATACAATTTGGGACAACAGCAAAGCTAACTTTAGAATTTCACAAGTACAGTGACATCATAGTCATATTGACTTTTTATTTCTTTTGTTTTTTCTCTTCAATTTCTTTTTATGACACCAAGAAAATCAAAGTTCTCTGGGATGTGCTGCTTAAAAAATGGAAAACTTATTTTGCAAAAAAACATAAAGTAAAAAAATTAAATAATGTGCCCAAATTTATTTTTGAAATAAATTATATTTAAAGCATTCTAAATAATTAATGAAATATGTGCTTTTATTAGAATATGGCTACATAAAGTACTATTAAAATTATAGTAATTTTGCTAAAAGAAAAATGATGCTAAAATTTTAAATTCTATTTTTATTAGAAAAAAAATTTAAGTGACATTGATCTGTGAGCCCAAGTCATTTTTCCAATATCACCAAACAGCTAGCTATCAAGATTGTCAGCTAGACATCTGCCTTGAAAAATAATCCCTGCAGCTATGTGCAACCCCAGCAATTCTGTTTGACTCCTGATATGTTCAAAGCTGGGACCCATATGCTCTGTATGTGGGATGATTGATTGCAGGGCTTACGAAGCAGTTCTGAATTAAGTATGGGATTCAGGTCATCAGAGTTTCATTTGAAATCTGTTTCATGCACAGCCTTCTGTTCTGATGGGCTTCCTTTCAGACTGGAGTACGTGTCAGCTGAGTGAGAAGGCAGTTTGTGGAAATGGCATTAAAACAAGGATGTTGGACTGTGTCCGGAGCGATGGCAAATCAGTGGACCTGAAATATTGTGAAGAGGTGGGTGGGTGCTGTGTTACACCTTTGTGAGGAAATTTTTCCCTAATAATTTCATCTCACATTGAACCTAGTGACCTGTATGCTCCATGCAGCTCATTACAGCAGATGTTTTCTGCACTATTCACAAACCAGTTAGTATCCTCTTGAAAAAAAAATAAGCAGTATCGAACACTACTGATTTCCACATATAATTCCCTGTATTTTGTTCTGCATGGAACCCAAAGCTATGCTGATTAACCCATCCCCAAAGAAACGTTTGTGAAATAATGAGTAATCAAGGTGAATAAAGGCAATAAATCTTAATCAGACTACTCATCACCTTTTGTAATTTGACGTGAATTTTTGTAGTGCCTAGGACACCTGCCAAGATCCATCATTTATTCTCTCTGTTGTTAAACATTGATTGCCTGTGGTTTGGTAGCAGATTTTGATATTAAGATCTAATATCCAGCTGTGAGAGTCCACGGGCTCAGGTCTGGATAATACAGCTTGAAATTCAAAGACATGAAATCTGTCATTATTACTTTTTCAGTACAGAGAATTATAGTTAATTTGCTAACTGAAAAATGTAGTGTCATCATTCCTAGATGACCTTATGTAATGTAAGAAAAAATGACCTTCCTTAGTTTTCAGGAAGTTACACCTCACATTATAATAACCTTGTCAGATTTCCATACCAGAAAGACACTCACATTCCTGAGAACTTTTGCTCCAGGTACATCTGAGGTGCACTGGGTCAAATTCAAACCAACATAAGCAGAAGCTTCAGTAGATCTGGAATAGGTCAGGAGGAGTTTATAACCTCAATAAAGAGTCTAGCAGATATGGCCACCACAAATTGTGTCTGCATTATAAACCCAGAGTAAACTGTACCAACTCCTTAAAAAAAATTCTAGGTAGAAATACTTTAAGCCATTTGATACCTTTGGAATGTATACCTAACTTCCTTAAATCTGTGTTTAGGGGGCCAGAGCTCTCAAATGTGCTGAAAATGTAGTTGTTTAGCTAATAAATCCCTTGCACTGTAATCTTACAATACGATTTAGCTTATTCTTGCATTAGAGTTAAACAATTTAGAGTTCACAGCTGAATCATCTTGGTTTTGAAGATAATAACATTGAAGCAGTGTAACCATTCTACAAATGACATTATTATGAATGGAGATTAGTATAGTTATATACTGGTTGGAGTGTTTTCTGGGATCTACTTCTGTTTGGCAAATGCACACATGAATGCCATCCTGGACCAAATAAAATAGGAAGTGAGTAGTTCTGAGAGCATTTTGCAAGCTGAAGTCAAATTATACGAGATCAATTTTAAACTATTTCATATGACTAAAGGACTAAAGCATAAATAGGATCACGGGTTTAAGTGAAATAAAAATCTGTGAAATACCTAATTTCAATTAGTAGAGGTAAGATAAGTTTATCCTCAAGTGAAAATGCCATATTTGAATACTTCCATGACAATTAGAAATTCACATCCCAGCATTCTGGTGCTGTCTTTACTACAACAGGGCTACTTTCTGAGGGAACTGGATTAAACAGCTCACCTCCCACTTTGCTCATACCTCTTGCTCTGCAGTAGATTTCCAAGAAAAACTGGGCTATCTTTTTAAACACTGATTTCCTACCTACTAATACATGTGCAAACCCTGCGTTCAGTGCACCAGCAGTCAGTGACTTGCTGCTTCCCTAATTGCCACAAAGAAATACGTCATTACTGCCCAGCGAAGAAGAAAATGAAGACTGAGCCCCTCCTCCAACAGTGTTTATGTGGTATTTTTTTCCTTGGGTGTCTTTGAGGCATTTACTCACCTGATACCTACCAGTTCATTTCTTCTTTCCTGTTATTTAAACCCTAAATAAACTTCTTTTAATTAAGACTAATATATTCAGCTAAATGAATCGATGGGTAAATAGCCAGATAAGAAAGTGACTAAAAAGATAAAATAAATGTAGAAAAATAGTAGCGAATTAATATCTCTAATTAGCAGATATCCAGTATATCTGTAAACACTTATCCTCCTACTAACATGTTATAATAGTTGAATTCTGTGACTCATACTCTCTGTGAAACTATTGTTTACTTTAAATGTAACACACTATTTTAATTGTATCACCCCAAGATACTTATAGCCAACTTCCTATAACTTTATGAGTCAATTGATATGTGAAAAAATAATTTTATCCTAAATATTCAGGTGTTGAGTATTTCCAGTGAAAAATGTAACAAAAGTGTCTGCTGAGGGAAATAGTACAAAAATCAAGGATCAAGATGTGATATGTATATGTAGCAATTCCCCACAATAAATGTATTTGGTGTGTGCCCCAGATATATACTAATAAAAAGGGAAGAAGAAAAAATGTGTATACCATAGAGAATGCAGTTAAATATGTTTGCATGTACTTATTTATTTAAAAAATCCACAGTATAAATATATACACTGTGCTGTATAAAAGCCATTGACCTGATCATCTCTTAGCAGATAGCTGAGAGCAAAGAACTGGAAACACAATACAGAAAATTCTTCTCCTTTTATCTTCTTCTGCTGTATAAATTAGAAAATATAAGTTTTGTCTTCATACAGAAACAACAAAGGCCTTTACATTTCCAAAAACTACCGTACAAAAAATTATATTCTCCCATCAAGTTCTCAAAGTTTTCCTGTTTCAATGATACCTTGTACCTTAGAATTTTCATATGTTAGAATATTTAGTAGATGAATTTGAAACCTCTGCTTATATTTTTACAGTAGGACATGTAAATTATAAGCAATGAAACCTTAATGCCAGTAAAATGGCACATTATTACCTGATAGGAAGCTTAACAAAAAATAAATAAATAAAGTTTATTACAGTTAGCTGCTGAGGTGAGTTTTAGAAAATGTTTGTTTAGCAATGTATATGAAACATTCATTATCAAAAACACTCAGAGGCGCCACATTTCCTTTAGAGAAATAAATGAGGGGTGGTGAGTACGGAAGGCTTTGTGAACGCTAAGCACACTCTCAGCAACTGAAGTCCATCCCTCGCCACAAAATTGACATTTTATATTATTTCATCACATTGTATCATTAGTCTTGAGTGACAGTTTGCCTTTAAAATCTTTCCCTTTTCCTTTTCTGTTTAACATGCAAAAAAAAAAATAATATCCTGAAGATACAATTGTGGATCTATATATTAATTATATCCTTGCCTTTGGACTAATAGTGAATAGTTATGCTTACACTTAGTTTTTCCTCATTTCAGAAAATTCAACCAATTTGCACATTAAATCCATTGTTTACATTGTTTACTAAAAATTATTAAATAGCACTAAAGTATGGATCTCCTCTCCTCTCCCCTTCTCTTCTCGTTTCTCCTTTCCTTTCCTCCCCTCCTTCCCACCAGCAGCACGTGCTGAATAGGTCGCCCTCTGTTTTTTTCAGCTTGGCCGTGAGAGGCAGTGGCAGATGAACGCGTCCTGCGTGGTGGAATGCCCTGTGAACTGTCAGCTGTCTGACTGGTCTCCTTGGTCAGAATGTTCTCAAACATGCGGCCTCACAGGTTGGTTGGTACCACAGTTAGCATTCGGCTACTAGTCAAGATACATAAAAAAAATATCCCTCATTCAGTCGTGTCAGATAACCTTCAGGAAGACTCCTAGATAGTGAGTCTTTCTTTCTAAAACATGGGAGATTTATTGATTCCTGGGTCTCCTGGAGAGATCTCTAGGCTGCCTCTTTCCAGCATGATATCTGCTGGCACAACCATAACCTATCACTGAAATCACATCACTTTGTATGTCTGAAAGGAAAGATGATCCGAAGACGAACAGTGACCCAGCCCTTTCAAGGGGATGGAAGACCATGTCCTTCCCTGATGGAACAGTCCAAGCCCTGCCCAGTGAAGCCCTGCTATCGATGGCAGTATGGCCAGTGGTCTGCATGCCAAGTGCAGGTATCAAATCTCAAGAAGTTGTGTGAACTGTGTATCTGTCAAGACTTGATTTCAGAAATGTTTTTCAGGTTCCTGCTCAAAGATGTTAGTTACTTTGCTATTTTACAACCATTTAATTAGTTTCAAAAACAAACATTCCCTGTGCTGTACTTCAGAATCACTTGGAGACTGATTCATTTTAATGAAAATTTATTTGCCTGTCTTTAGCTGGAAAACAAAGAAATTGTTTAGTGTATGCTTTATAGCTTGTGTCCTGTATGACTTCTTCCCTAGGGTTTCAAATGTTCATAAATCAAAGTCAATGATGCAGAGATAACTGTAAGTGATGAGCTCCCTAATGAATTATTTTCCTTTTGCTAATTAGTCATTTCTTCCTCCGTTCAAGGATGCTCAGTGTGGAGGAGGAACCAGAACAAGGAACATTTCCTGTGTAGTCAGTGATGGGTCAACGGATGATTTCAGCAAAGTAGTGGATGAGGAATTCTGTGCTGACATTGAACCTATTGTAGATGGTAATAAAAAAATGGTTCTGGAGGAAACCTGCACCCAGCCTTGCCCAGGTAACCGCAACAGAACAGAATCTATTTTGGTGATTTCCTCCCAGGGCCAGGGTCAAGAAGGTTTTGTGTGTACAGGTAAGTCAAGGGATGTCAGTAGTTTTATGAGTAATAGCTGCAGATCCTGTACCAACAACTCAGCACCATGGCTGTGGGTAAACAGGGCACTGCCTCATTACTGCAGGGAGAATGGAGTCAGTCTCTCATATGTCCTCTCTTAATATCCCTTGGGAGCCTTACCATTTGCAGAGGATAAGCATCAGAGCCTTCCGGCTTTGGTCTCACATCAAAAACATAGTATAGAAGTTCAGAAAATTGGCCTTGGATGTAATCCATTTAAGATTTCCAGTAGAAAATAGAGAGTGAGAAATAGGCAATGTTCAAATCCATTAGGCTAAAAAAGACTTAAAGAAGATTTGAATTTTTCTTTTTTTTTGTGGCTGGCTTTCACTTTGCATAATGTTTTCAAGATTCATTCATTTTTTTTTTATTTGTACATACTTACCATGAAAGCTTACTCTGAACCCTGAATAGAATCTACAACCAACTCACACCTACAGATGCTACAGTTAAAGCAAACATGGAAAAGCAGTAAGCATTTATAAAGAAAAAGTCAGTTGGGCACGGTGGTGCGCACCTGCAATCCCAGGACTTGAGAGACTGCAGCAGGACTGGTAAATTTGACCCCAGTTTGGCAATTTAATAATTGAGCAAGACCCTGTTTCAAAGTAAAAATATCTAAAAAGATCTGGTAGTGTAGTTTAGTAAGAAAACCCTGTGTTCACTCCCTAATACCAAAAAACAAAAAAGAAATCAAATTACCTACAAGTGGAAGACAAAATAACATAAGATTATAGAAGAAAATATTGAATGATTTTATTCAGAATCAGTGCTAGACAAAAAGATTGCAGGATATAAAATATAGAAAGCAAATGTTTTGTATTTAATAGTGTAGAAATATTTTGGAGGACAAGATAAGCTAACATTTAGAAACAAGACTGATGTAGAGAATTTCAGGGAAGATTTTAAGTCAAAAACAGTAAGAAATCCACTCTTAGAAAAGATAGCTGAGCAAAAGTTTTTGGTAGTATGAAGTGAACAAAACTAGAAGTGAGTTAACTTTTTTATTCACAAATGGGAAGGTTTTAGTCTCCTAATTTCTTTGTAATTAAGAAAAATGTACATTTCTTTTAAAATGTATTTTTTAATAAGATCTCGAAAAGTAAAAATAAAGGTTTGGCAAAGTAATGATTGAGCATAAAACATTTTCTATACAAAAGAATATGTGTTATGATTATTTTAAATGAGGAAAATGTACTTTTATAAAATGTACAAATGGGATTGACTCTTTATAAATAAAAAAACCTGATAACATGGATTACCCATCCACTTGTGCCTTAGTTTACTCATTGCTTAGTAAATAATTATGTGAGATAATTATACTTTGTTGTTTATTCTTAAGATCAAATAAATGAAACTGAGTAAAGCAGTAAGCAAAATAACCCAACTTTGAATTATAGGTTAGACGTCAAAGTTGTTCAAGTGTTGTAATGGTCTTTGCACACACAAATACTTTCATTTCCATCAGGTTAAAATATAGACTATTGAAAAAATAAAAATCTGAAGAATAGCGACCCTTATTGGATGGGTATAGTTTCAGTTATGAAAGCCAAATAAGCCCTACAGGTCTGCTGTACAACACTGTGCCTGCAATAAACAATACGATATTATACGCTGAAACTTTTAAGTGGGCAGAGTCATGTTAAATGTTCTTAATAAATAAGATCTGACTTTTTAGAGCTAGACAATGTGTTTATTCTTAGTTTCACAATTGCCGTAAAAGCTGATCCAGCAATTGGCAATTCTCATGGACCACTTCCTTGTGGTCCTTGAAGGTGGCCTGGTCTCAGTCAAGATCTCACACCGTTCAATTTAATAAAATCATTGTGAGTCACAATGGACCACAATTGAGACTGTGGCAGAGGTGAGGGCTCTAGGGCATGATCAAGGGCTGGACCTGTGGATTTTGATGTGCTGAATGGCCACAGAGTCAGCACAAAGTGACCAAGCCTGCAATGTGGGGAGAATACCAATTCCAAAACCAAATTCCCAGCATCGACCATAGGATCATTATAGTATCTACCACACTGTTCAGAACTGGTGCTTTTACTGGGAACTAGTGTATGCCTTTCTGTGGATACCTATACACGTTTTCATTGTACTTCCCAAAGCACACTCACTCTCTTGACTCTTATATATCAGGTGTAATTATGGGCCAGCCACTGGACTTGAGGTTGGACGTACAATGAAAGGCAAACTAACCCCGTCCTCATAGAGATAGCTTTCTAATGACAGAAACAGTTAGTAATCTAATAGTGACATAAGCATAAGATCATAATCTGTGGTAAACAATGTAAAAGAAAACCACAAGACATCCTGATAATGTAGACTATAACACAGATCCCATTTTAATTAAAGTAACTACAAATCCAGAAAGGAGCTGCTCTTCCCCTTATAAATTATCATCTATTCACTTCAGTTCCTCTCTTGCTAGTTTTCTCTAATGATAGGTTTGAAAAGCTAGCAATATGTGAACTAATAAGCTTTAAAAATTAGAATACTGAATTAGGAAATACATTTTATGCATTTAATTGTGCTTTTGGCCAGCATGATATAGTTTTATTTTTATTGCACTGGTTTACATGCTCAAAATACATATAAAAGTATGTGCAGTATAGCCTCACTCTCATCTGCTGTTGTTAAATCTCTGAACTTGGAGATACATTATTTTGGGATGATAATTATATAACTCACAGACTGTCATTAAAAGATTGAGTGTTCTTGCAAAATACATGACGTGAAATGAGGATAAACACAGAGATAAAGTCTTCTAATAAAAGGCTGCATCTTATTTCCATGTAGTTTGCAGCCACCGAGGTAAAGCTGTGATATGTTCATGTTGTTAGGATATTTTATTTTAACCTTAGTTTTTTCTGAGTAATTAAAAACCAAGTAGCCCAAATGTATCATTTCCTAGGAGACAGATGTGTTTCTAAAACTGTCTCAGAATATATAAAAATATTTTAGTTTCATTTTTCTTATCATTTCTAAAATTTATTAGATTATTTTGTAACAGCCAGGTGTGGTAGCACACGCCTTTAATCCCAGCACTCAGGAGGCTGAGGTAGGAGGAGCGTTGAGTTCAAGGCTGGCTTAGGCTACAACATGACCTCAAGGCCGGCCTGAGCTACATAGTGCGACCCTGTCTCAAAAAACTAGGGTCGGGAGTTTGGCTCAATGGCTTAAGTGCCTGTCTGGCAGGCATGAGGTTGTGAGTTCAATCTCCAGGGCTGCAAAAAAAAAAAAAAAAAGAATATTTTGTAACTTCAGTAATGCTGATGATATCCTCTAATAAAAGTCTATAAAAATCACTCTGCTATCATACATGTATGTGTCATTCAATAATATATATATTGCCAGGATTTCCTACTATAACATACTTTTCCATTAATCAGATCTCCAGGCAACTTTGTCTTAATATTAGTAATTTTCAGCATAAAATAAGGCAGTATGAAATATTCATATAATTTGCATTGAATGAGAGTATATTCTAATGGACTTAGATCCATCATTATAACTTTACATACTGAACCATATTACCTAGCAGTCAGTCCTGAAGAATGAATCGAAATTTTTTTTTTTTTTTTTTTTTTTTTTTTTTTTTGCGGCACCAGGAATTGAACTCACAACCTCGCGCCTGCCAGGGCAGGCGTTTAAGGCACTGAGCCAAACTCCCGGCCCTGAATGAATTGAAATTTGAAAAAGTAAATTTCATTAGGACCTCTGTGTTCTCAAAATGGTTGGAGATGTTCAAAACAGGGATACACTATGGCCCAGCAGTCCCACTCATATGTATATACCCAATAAAAATATGTGTGGGAGTGTGCACATGTCCATCAAAGGCTTGTACTAAAAGATTGACAACAGCATTATTCATATTAGGGAAAACATACAACTCTCTATGTGCCTATCAATAATGGTATATAATTTATAGTATATTCACACAACTGAAAAAAGTCCAGCAGTAAGAATGAAACTATTAAGAAAGCATTAATATATGATAGCTCCTATGGGCATAAATGAATGAAATAATCCAGACACACAAAAAAAAAATGTATATAGTAATCGTGTAATATGGTAGGTGCTTCTGAGATTCTGGATGGTCATGTTCTTTGATTTAATATTGATGACATAGATATGAAATCAGATTATGAAAATTCAGCTACCTACTATTATCAGCTATTTGTGATATGTAATAATTTTGCATGTGCTATATATTATTCTTCAATAAATACTTATAAAGAAGAAATCATTAAAGATGTAGATTTAAAAAATAAAGATGTAGATCAAAACAAATAACATCATTTCCACTACCGCAGTTCTCAACTCACTGTCTCACCTCAGTACCTCCGAGAAGAAATAGAACTAAAACTTAAGTACCAGCTTCCTTACCCTTGGACTTCACATTGCTTTGAAATTATGAAGACCTAGAAAACAATAAACCCTTTTATGATGCCGTGCAGGAGATATGTGTGTTTTAGCCAAGTATCTCTTAGGAGGTAATGATGATGAGAAAGTTCCTTCAAGGCACAGTTATAGATCATATCATTAAGCAACATATAGCAAGTAAGTAATCACCACTCAGAAAATAACAGTAGTTATGAAAACTTATAAAATTGTATAGAAATTTGAAATTATTAGATGCTTATCCAAATTTTTAAATATTATAAATGAATAGCATACCTGCAAACATCGCCCAGTGAGATTAGAATTACAGTGAGTATTTGCCTGGCCGTCCTCCATGTGTCTGGGTATAAACTACTAACCCGTGATTTTCAGGTGACTGTTACTTGGAGGACTGGTCTTCGTGGAGTCTATGTCAGCTGACCTGTGTGAACGGTGAGGATCTTGGCTTTGGTGGAATACAGGTTCGATCCAGAGCAGTGATTATTCAAGAACTAGAGAATCAACATCTGTGCCCAGAGCAGATGTTAGAAACAAAGTCATGTGATGGTGAGTGTCTACACTTCAGTAAATCTGTTTATTTTAGTTTTATGTCAATATGCAAAAGCAACAGATAAAGACATTTCAGCTGGGTGTGGTGGAACATGACTGTAATCCTATCTACTGGGTAGGCTGGGACAGGAGGATTGAGAGTTGAAGCCAGCCTGGATAATTAAGTGTGACTCTCTCAAATAAAATATAAAATAAAAAAGGATTGAGGATGTAGCTCAGTGGTAAAATCTCTGAGTTCAATCTCCAGTACTACAAAAAATAATTTTTTCTACTAAACAAATTTTCTACTTAAGAATAATAATTAAATTAATAGTAATATTCTGAATTATATAATTTTAGAAGAAGAAAATTTCTGTCACATATAATAAATTAGATGTAAAATGAATGAGAAGTATATGTGCTTCCCAGGTTTATGAGCTAAAGAAGGCTGAGATAATTAAGAGTACATTTTACACTTATGACAAAAGTTATATATGAATCTAACAATATTGTCCCATTACTTAAATGATAGGATTAAAGAAAAATTACAAACCCACAGCAAAACAGAAGACTTTACTCTTCTCAGAAATTGATAAATCAAGTTGTAGATAAGAATTAGCAATTTTAGCCAGGTGTGGTAGTGCATGCCTGTAATCCCAGCACTTGGGAGGGTGAGGCAGTAAGATTGCCATGAATTTGAGACTGGCCCAGGGCTACGTAGTAAGTTCAAGGCCAGTTTGGACTACATAGCAAGACCTGGTGCCAAAAACTGAGAGAGAGAGAGAGAGAGAGAGAGAGAGAGAGAGAGAGAGAGAGAGAGAGAGAGGAAGGAAGGAAGGAAGGAAGGAAGGAAGGAAGGAAGGAAGGAAGGAAAGAAAGAAAGAAAGAAAGAAAGAAAGAAAGAAAGAAAGAAAGAAAGAAAGAAAGAAAGAGGGAAAGAAAAAGAAAGGGCATTAGCAAATTTAAGGGGGAGTAAAATGATCAATATGTAATATGTACTTACATTAAGAACACAAGCTAAAACGATCACAAGCATAAACTAATTTTTTAAAGTTTAAATAAAATAAATTAGCAATTTTAATTGTAATGTAATGTGATACAGTTCATATATGTTGTGTCTATGTATGTTTGTATAGACACAGATAGGGCTATTCACTCAATATTGGCAACACATGACACACTCAAGAACCACAGAGAATTAAAAGTCATACTGGGGAAATTGGAAAGCTCAATAAAAAGAAAAGAATTGATATCTAATGGAGAATATGGATTCAACAACCCTTTCATTCCTATTTGTGTTCTGAAACAACCTAGAAATTAAACTTACAATGGCAATTAGGATCCAAAAGATCACCTTTACACTGAAAAACTGTAGAAGAGGGCACAGAATGTTGAACACCTATAATGAAAACCCAATAGGATAGATGACTTAACCACCAAAAGTAGATAAAATTCCTACTCTGTCAATTTAATCTTCATAATTAGTCAACCAGATAAAATACTCCATAAACCTACAACACAGTAGTTGAAGAATAGAGTCAGTTTGAGGCTTACAGTAAATTAAATAGTTCCCCAGGCAAGAAAGAAAATTGTTTATCCCAAATGACAAAAAAAAATTAGAAATCAATATCACAATGATTGCACACACAAAAAAAAGTCCTTCATGCATACCGAGAACCTGAAAACTGCACATCTTAGAGTGTTACATCTCAAGCATTAAATGGAATGGAGCAAAGAAGTACTCTGAAGGGAATTTAAAGCCTTAACTGCTTACATAGGAGGAAGAAAAGTTTAAAAATGAGCTATGCTTTCAATTTTTTTTTAATGGATAAAGGAAGCAGGACACAACTATGCACAGGGAAAAGCATTTAGAAAATATAATGAAACTGTGTAGTTTTTGCTGAAAAATGTAAAATCTTAAATGAAGATAATGTATAGAATATTAATAATTTATCAAGATTAATAGAAAAGGTACATAGCTACGCTATAAATTCTATAACCATTAAAATTCACATTTACACATACATATGCACACAATCCAAAACCTGAAGGGGCTTAATTATGTTTTACCAAAATTTAAAGAAGCAGTTTTTATTTACATGAAATCCTAAGAAAATACATACAAATTTTATAGGCTAATGGATGCAACTTGAGACCATACTCAAAGTGAAATTAATCAGACCAATATGTGTAAACATTGCATTGTCTCACTAGTGTGAAAAAAACCTGAAAACATAAATAGGATGAAAATGTACAATAGATATTGTGAACTGGGAAGAAACTTCAAAAGAAAACACAAATTGTGATGGGGGAAAAGGGAAAGGAAGAGAGGGAAAAGGAAAACAAATGCATGCGTACACAAAATAGATAACCTAGTTACACAGCTACCTTCCCCTAGTTCCTTGAAAAGAAGGTTTTGTGCTAACATTGTTTGGACAAGATATCATGACTATATGTTGTACTCTGAACAACAATTACAAAGACAACACACAATGTATCAGCTATTGTAACAGCCCAACTAACCTGTTATGAAACTCGGTTTCATTATTATGTTTATCTTTTTTCTCTAAAATAAAATACAAATAAAGTACACTGGCAATCCAATTTAAAAAAAGAAAAAAGAAAGCACAAACAAATTAAGTGGGGAGAAAAGAGTAAGGAAAGTCCCCCAAGCTCCTCTGATACTATAATCTTGACATTGAAACCACTCAATGAAATCAAACTGCCTATGATAATAAATGTCCAATCCTATAAAAATCATTATCTAAGAAAACAATAGTGTATTTAATATATAATCGGTATCCGTGACTATTCTATAAATATAAATTTACTTAAATATAAGGAAAGTCTGTTGTATTTCTACACATTATCAGAAACAAGCAGGATCTGAGTGTTAAATGCATGTTGGGAAGAGTGCAGAATTCCATCCTCATGTACTAAAACTTGTGAACCAAGCTTAAACTGAAAGAAAAAATTTTGCATTAAAAATTTATGATAATTTATCAACAAGTATTTGGAAGTAAGAAAGTTAAACATTATGATTTAAAAGTTAATATACTACTGATAGTCGTACTTTTACAGAAAGATCCAATTATAAAATTATGTTAACCATAAAAATATCACTGTACAAGTAGAAATAAGTCTGACAAATGAGGGAAGTTACATAAGAAAAAAATTATAAAATCTTATTGAAGGCAAAAAAACTAAAATATTGATAAAATACTACAGAATCATGGATAAAGATCTTTAATATCAAAAGATCGATTTTATACAAATTTTCCTTTAAATTCCATGCAACTTTGGCAGATAGCTAAAATAATTTGAGAAATAGATCCTAATATTAACTTGGAAGAAAAAAGCCTGAAAAATCTTACCAGGAAATGAGCAAATGCATTGACTTACATAGCTTTATTCAAGACTAATGTCATAGATTTATGTCAATGCTTAGTTACAAAGAATGATCATTAATAATAAAATAATTACACCAATGTAACAGGATAGAGACTCTCAGGAATGAATTCTCACATATAGGTAAATAGGAGAATGAAAGTAGAGAATGAGTGGGTGAATAATGTTGCCATAATTTTTAATCCATACAAAATTTTCTGAAGTATTTGTAATACTCATAATATAAAATTATGTTCCAGATGAACTGTAGACCTAAAGGTAAAGAGTAAAGTTGTAAAGCATTTAGAGAAAAAAAAATGTTTTTATGAATGCACAGTGAAGAAGGATTTTCTGAATACCAATCCAAGACACAAGGAAAAGGAAAAGGATTAAAAGCATATATTAAATTGAACTTTCTACACAGTAAAATAGATCATGAAAAGTTTTTTTTTAAGCCAATAATTCAAAGAATTACTAGGTTTCTAGAATAACAACTCTGAAACTTTTTGGTCCATCAGAATTTTACAGCCTTAAAATTGTTGAGGACTATGAAGGGCTTTTCTTTTGCAAATTCTGTCAATAATAATAATTTAAGAAATACATAAATTATATAGGTATGTTAATGTGATAATCACTTCACTTAGATGAACACTGATAAATTTTTAAATATTTAATAATTTCCTTAAAGTAATAAATTGATTGTATGTTGCTGTAAATGTTTCCTTAAAAAATAAAACTTTTCCATAGCAAAATGAAAATTTTAATGACAAGAATAGTCTTGTTTTAGATTTTTGTAAATCTATAAATTCTGACTTAAGGAAGATACCTAGATACTCTTATTCCTTCTCTACCCAATCTTATTTCAGCGTATGTATGTGAAGACACAGATATGCAGTTGAAAAGAGAGCATCCTCACACACACTCTGAATGTCAGGGTCTCCCGTGGTTCCTGAATTGTACTTTGAGGATCACTATTTTAGAATAAATCCCCTCAATTCAGTGAATAAAAACACAGATGTCAATCAGTTATGGGATTAAGTGACCAAATTATATAAATAAGCAACTCCCATTAGGAGAAACTCAAATACCCCAAAACTATTTCTTGGTACTGTTTGATAACTTTAGTAATCAAAGAATTTCAGTTAAACATGATAAGTTAGCTTTTCATATCCACAAGAATGATAAAAATTTGAATCAGGTAATTATAAATGTTCATGAATGTTTTGAGCAGTGTTAATCATTTACTACTGGTAGGAAAAAATAATAATATTCAGTAAAGTTTCAGCTGCCTATATACTCAGTGATACTTAGACATTTCCCTTGTAGATACTCATCTAACAAAATACCAATGGACTTTCACAAGATTGACCAACAAGGCATTGTTTTAATAGTAAAAATGGAACAATATCCTAGAAGACATAGCTGGATGTGTTATAGTATTTAGTACAGTGGGTTTCTGTGTGACAGTTAAATTGGCTGTATCTACATGAGAATCACATAGAAATATTTCATCTACAATGTTGACTAAGAAATCTTAGAATCATACATAGAATAAATTTTAAAATTGCAAGAATAAAATGTTACATACCATTTGTGCATATAAATAATGAAAGAAAAAGGCATGGTACAGAGAGTAACATATTTAGTTAGGAATGGTTTGTATTGCTGGGAAAGGGAAGGATGTAAGAATGGGACAGAAGATAATTAGACATCAAGTATATGCTTCATTTTGGTCATCAACAAGCAAATAAGAACTAAAGAAATATGTCTAAATGGTAATATTTGTTAGAATTACATGATAATTAAATACATACTTCTCCATAGCTGTCTATATGTTTCGTATTTTGTAACAGTTTAAAAACAAGCCATGAAATTAAATCATAAACTCAAGTTCCCACCAGGTCATGTGACAGCAGACATGGAAAATTAGTTGGAATTTAGGTGTATAGTTGCAGTTTGATAACATTTGCATAGCAACTTCCAGACACGCAATTGACATTTGAATCCTCAGAAATGGATTGACCGCTTTCCAGTTTTCCTAAGCATTTTGTTAACCCTCTATCTCCATGATTGTCCTGGGGCTACCAAGTGCTTCTGCTAATGTCAGTCCCCTCCCCACAGATGGACAGTGCTATGAGTATAAGTGGATGGCAAGTGCTTGGAAGGGCGCTTCCCGAACAGTCTGGTGTCAAAGGTCAGACGGTATAAACGTAACAGGTAAACCTCCAATTTCTCTTTGATCTTTGAAATTATTCCTGTCGCACACATGTAATTGGCTAAATAAGATAATGAAGGAAACCAAAGTATTATTTCACCTTTCAACACATGGTTGAGATTAGCATGCCTGAGCTGTGTACATGTCTGGAGCCAATGACAAATTATTTTATTTTATACTGTTTCAAATGCTGCCTCACACAGTCCTTTTGAATACTGCTGCTAGGACTTATTAAATTACAATACTAACTCTAAAAAAATCATCATTGTAAGTAATTTTCATACTGTGCTAAAAATTTTGTATATTAATAAGCTACTGCATGTTTTAAAAATCAGTATTGTCTGTTTCTGCTATATGCCTTAAAGGTAATAGAAATGCCAGCCAAAAAAATCACCAAGGGTGTACAATTATATAAATCTAAATAACTTCCTTAAATTAAAAATCTGTGATTGTGAATTTTTGTTAATAGGTAACACTTACTGGTAAATCTCAAACCTAGACCACCTGAAAAGCTTATTTACTATGTCCTTACCTTAAATTATTATACTTCCAAAGAAGAAATGCAGAGGAATTTCTATTGTGCTTTGACCTAAATATACTTCCAAAGAGCTGTTCTAATCTGCAGTTATGAAAAGTATCTTTATGTGATTCCAATAAATGCAAGAAATCCCAAGGACCCATTAAAGGGGAAAGAAAATTTAATGCAAAATATATAGTGAATCGCTTTGCATATTTCCTAGAAAAAAATGAAAGTCATAGAGTCAGAACCTCAACCTCAGATGTATGGATCCAAACATTTCTTTTTGTAGATCTAACGTACAGAAATCTCCAGGGCATACTGGAAGCGGTAGTATTGACAGTTAGCTGCTCAGGGGCACCTCCTGATTTGCTGCTGTTCTGATCTTTTGCAGAAAGAAAAAATAGTGAGCACGTGCATGCTCATGAGTAATGTCCATCTATGATTTTAACTTTAATACATACAGTAAGATAATATGAGCAAAGATCAATTTGCTTTTTGAAACCCATCAAGGTTTATATTTAATTTTAAATCATCTGGATTATTTATTTCCTCCCTATGAAAGGTGTAACATGATGTGCAATTCTATTCTTGTGAAGATGGGATTTTTCACATGAGAACGCAGTACCAGGACACCAGTGAAAACCACATCTCCCAGTGGACACATATGTAACAAGGAAAAGACACATATAAGGATCCTCTGCTTTCTCAAGGGCATTATTAGGGGAAGAAAAGTCTGTCTGAGCCCCACACTACGAGGCATGGGGCGAGAAGAGCCTTGAGCAGAGATAGGCTTACTGAATCAGACGGTGTTACAGAAGTCATCCATTCAACTTAGAAGTTGGAAATAAATTTCTACATTCTTTTTTAAACTATTCTGGAAGAATCAGATAGCTTATCCAGAAGGGTCTTATTAGTTTGCCATTTTTCCCGGAAATCTTTGCAAATAATATTAGTCTAACTTTTCTTGCCCATATTAAGGTTCTTTTCACTCTATGCATGGGCTCTTCATAATGCAAAGTTAAGTCAAACTTTAAAAACTTAACTGAAGAAATCGTATCGTTTATTTTTTAATAGTGTGTCCAATGTATTTCTTTCTAATGCTATCTGATACCATAAGCCAACTTGTAAATGATTTGTGATAAATTCTTCTTCCCTCTTTATGCATTCTTCTTCCCTCTTTAAGGAGAGATGAGATTCTTTATGCAAAACAGATAAGGTACTTTATAAGTTACTGTCATAAGAAACTCTAGGTACTATTTTCCATTTTTTCATGTGTTCAGTGATAATAATTTATAAAGCCACTGAACTTGAAATTGCCTTGCAGCAACTGCTTTTCCGTAACAACTTTTCCATGAGTATTTTTATTTGTAATGTTGAAAGACACCATTTCACATTTGAACAAATCCAGAGGATTATCAATTCCATAACCAAATAAAACATTTTTTGCTAAAAATTCTGTTAAACTGAACAAGTATAATTTGAAAGTGTACCTTCCACATTACCAAGGTTGTTTCTGAAGATATTTGTTCACATCTTAAAACATCTCTTACAACAACTGGGGTATTATAATCAAAAAGAACAAGGAAAAGGGCTAAATACCTACAATAGAAAGTTTAAAAAGTACAGACAGCTTGGTATCTATATTTGTTTTCTTCTTTATATCACAAAAATGCACAATTACTAGGAGTAGTGCTATTTCTCATAAAGAAATATTTGTTATAAAAATACATTTATGCAGTGATCACATAAATTAAAGTTATTTAAAGAGACATGAAAACTATTATTTTGAATTGTCAAGTAAGAATTTTGACTTTAGAAGAAAATTAAATCTGCTTTTCAATCGCTGGGCTTGGCTTGAGGAACTACTGACAGAAATGGGTAGGGTACAACTAATATTTATGAGACAGCAGCTATAAAATCATCCTTCTGATGCATATTAATACCTACTAAGTCCCAGGCACTGTGTTGTCACTTCTGGATAAGAAAGACTTCAGGTTGTTAAGTAAAGTAACCAAATATTTTACAGACAGAAAAATCCTTGGGATTTACAGAGTGGCTCAAGATTCAAAGACAAATCTATAGCAACAATATATTTTTATCATAGCAAGAGATGCTGTTTGTCAAAATAGGACTTTCTGTTCTGCAGGGGGCTGCCTGGTGCTGAGCCAGCCTGACGCTGACAGGTCTTGTAACCCTCCGTGTAGTCAACCCCATTCGTTCTGTAGCGAGGTAGGTATAAATCCATCAGGATGGACAAGCCGCCGGCATTATTTGTTGCCCTGCTATCTTTGATGCAATTTCCTCCCCTCTCCCCAAAGCACATTTTGAGAATATAAAATTTCCATATTTAACAATGTAACCAATTCGGAATGCATTTATCTTTGAAACAACTGTGTAATACAAAAGTTAGGTTCGTATTTCTTTTCATGCCATTAAAGCAGAAATTACATGTGCGGAACTTTAAAAAACAGTCTTCT
>RJWM01020689.1:0-36711 GCA_004363535.1 Dasyprocta punctata | reverse complement strand
AGAGCCTTGTACTCTGTGGTCTGTGAGGCTGTCCATGTGTTCCCCTGATGTACTTTGCTGGGCTGGGCAGAGCTTGGAGCCTCCCTGCAGTTAGCAGGGGCACACCCCCAGAGCATGAATCCAGGGCATAGAACCTGGCTGGGTGGAGTTCAGAATCTCTGCAACCTAGGTGGCTAGCAGAGGAGCACCCTTAGGGTGTGGTCATAGGGCTTTGCATCTGGCTGGGTGGAGTTTAGAGCTTCCAGGACCCATGCAGCGAGGTGGAGTATACCCCAGAGTGTGGCACCACCGGGACCTTGTGTCAGGCTGTGAGGAGTTTAGAGCCTCTGGAATGTGGGGCTAGCCAGAGTGAGCCCCCAACATATGGTGTGGGGCCCTTGCTCCTGGCTGGGTAGAGTTTGCAACCTCCAGGACCTGCCGCATTGCTGTACTCCTGAACTATGGAGCTGGGGCCTTGTGTCCCAATGTGCAGAGCTCAAATTCTCCAAGACCATTTGGCTATGCTGGCTGCTCCCTGATGAGTGGCTCTGGAACTCTGGACTGGGCTCAGTTCGTCTGTGTCCTGTGAGGCTTGCTAGGTGCTCACCTGAGGGATTGCACTGGGACGTTGGGCTGGGCAGAGCTCAGATCCTCTGTCCAGTTAGCAAAGATACACTCCTAGAGTATAAGATAGATATTTTGAACTGGGTAGACAGTGATCTCTTTATACATAAAGATGTAAATTGTTATGAATTGAATCAAAAATGTCCCCAAAACTCTCACGTGTTCAGAGGTTTTGGAAGTTGAGTAGATCATGGAGGTGCTAACCTTATTAGTGAATTAGTTCATTGGAAAGTTTATAATTTGATGTGCTATTAGGAGGTGGGGCCTGTTTGGAGGAACTAGGTCATCATGGGCCTGCCTTAAAAGGGTATATCTCTTCTTAGGCTCCTTCTCTGTTCTCTGCTTCCTGGCTGCTATGAGGTTAGCAGCTCTCCTCTGCCATGCCCTCCTATCCTGATGTTTCTGCCAGCAAACTATGGTCTGAAACTGTGAACCAAAAGTAAACCCTTCCTCCTTTAAATTGTGCATATCAGATATTTTGCTCCAGCAATAAAAAGCTGATTAATATACAGGGAAAAATATAATAAAAGGAAAAGAAGAATGTATACCAAACTCATAAAAGTAAACCTTTAGACATGGTAGAGGTAAGGCCAGAATGGGCTGTTGGTCAAAAAGAACTCTAGCCTCATTTGTAATGTTCTGTTTCTAAGGTAATTACTCACATAATATCAAAGTACTTACACAGGAGAAAAAAGATTAGCTGCAAATATGACTAAAATGTTAATAGTGATCCCTCCTAAGGTTTAGGCATTGAGTAATTATCCTTCTCTCTACATTCTTCTCCTCAGAAGAATGGAAAGATGAAAGGGACAGAATTATTTGTTTTCAACTCTTGCCATTACTAATCTGAAATCTACCAGTACTCATGAGACTTATTAGATCATGGGCTTCAAAAGACAGAGAACAAGCAAGGACCTTTCCACATGTTTTCATATCACAAAGTACCTCATAACCAAATGTCAGTTCCTCTGTGCCCTGTCTGACAGACTTGGGACAGTCTGCTCAGCTAACAAAACACTCACTCTATACCAAGCACAACCTAGTGGATGCCTTGTGTGATGGTATCTCTGTTCTCCCAAATCCACAGCCCACCCCTGACAGCATGGCTTGAATTAGGCACCCACCGCAGGTCAGTCAGGCTTTTTGGCCTAGAATCTTGAGTTGGGTCTGCAGGACAGCTACGTCTCTTTGGGTGACTGACCCTCTATTTCAGGCAGCCATATTTTGCCATGTAGCCTGCAGAATGAATCCTGGCTGCAGAGAAAGAAGACTTAAACAGACCCACAGAGAGACACAGAGGTGGGTGATGATGGCCAGAATTCCCTCCTGTAGGAATAAGCCTTATGATCACAGTTTAAGGCAGCTCAGGTTGGTTTCTGTTACTTATAAATTTTGTTAGTCCTAATATTTTAAAGTCTGCTGGGTAGCCACCAAGGTCTTTGGTCTGATGAGTAAGGCAAACATGAAGGACAAAATTCAGCAGAAGCCCGAAAGCTCATCCAATTCAAAGTTCCTCATCAACTTTTTTGCTATTTCTGAAAAAGTCAGAGATAATAAAATCTTTTTAGGAAGTCCTCGCCCAGGCTGTTTGGACCTTTCTGCATTTGCTTCAGGGACAAGTATGGAGAATGAAATACTACAAACCATGGCCAAGTGCACCAGTTGCCTCATGTTCCCACTACAACCTCATTTTGATTCATTATCAAGAATGTGTCGATCTTCTCCATGTCAAGAATGGATCCTAAATGGCTGAGCCATGGCTGAGCTGGAGGTTGACAAACTCCTTGGGACTAGTGCAAGGCCAGTCCAGCAGGTGTCTACCCCTGGTGTTCCTTCCTGTTAACTACAGCACAGATAGCCCTTTTGGTGTTCTCAGCAAAACACTGAGACCTTGCACTTTTGGCCTTATCACATGCTGCCTGCCTTTTTACTGTGTATAAATAAAAATACAAACCATGCTGGGTTGTCATTGCCTCTCCATCAGAGAGGTCAGGTCCCAGCCACTCCTAGCTTTCCTTCTAATATGTGTCTAGTTTTTTCTTAATCTCCTGTCACACACACACACACACACACACACACCCGCAGAACCCCTCTGGCTGCACAGGTCATGGTGCTGAAAGTATCATTCAACCTCCTCCCTACCCTATAAAATGGGCCTCCATCCCATTGGTGAGGACAGGGAAATGCTGTGAATCAGGTAGGACATCCAGGCTGCCTAGCTACCAAGAGGGAAAACCAGGACTCTGTATCTGGCTCTTGCCCATTCCACCACACCTGCTCCTTACAGATGTTCCCAAAGTTACTAGTGAAGACTGTGCCTGCATGACACCTCAAGGTCTCTGTGACAGGTAAGCACCCTGCCTGGTAACCTCACAGACACAAGCATGTCTGAAGGACCCAAACAAAATGTCATTTCTCATTTTTTGTCCCATGGCTTTCCTAGTCTCCCATCTATACTAAGGAATTTTCATCTAGACCATGTACCCCTTTCTCCTTCATAAATTCCAGGTCTGGACTTTTCAGGCCAGCTTTCCTCATGATTAGCAAAGGAAGGCTTCCATCATGACTAGTATACTGGGTTCTTGTTCATTCTTTATATCCTTATTGATAGATTAAGATCTCCGTAGCATTGATGACCCTATCCCCACTACCTGACTCAGTGAATTACAAGCTGAGATTTATAAGCTCAGTGTCGACTTCAGAGTCCAAAAGAATTACCTGGAAGCTTATTAAAACTGCTACAGCTTGGATCTTGAATTTTCCCCGAAGGTCCATGGTATAGGCTTGGTGCTAGTGGGAGCTGGTAGAAACTTTGAAAGGTGGAGCCTTACATCACCTTGATTTTAGCCCTGTTAAAACCAACTCAGACTTCTCACCTTCAGAACTGTGAGAGAACAAAATATATTGTTTAAGTCACAACATATGTGGTGGCCTGTAAGAACAGCCATAGGAAAAACAGAAGGCGAAGCTCATAGTGCAGCTGGGGTCCCACACCATGAGGACCACTGCCCTGCATCTATCCCTGGCCATATCTAATGCTATTTGAGGCTCAAGGTTTGTGGGAATGGTTCCCTGGAAGATCTGATAATGATTTTGATCAGAGCACTACAAGGTAAGTATGTACCCCAGGTCATACCTACCTTTTCTTTAAACTCTTATAGTTAAAGTGGTTACAGAGGTAACTTCAAAATCTGGTTCTACTTCTCACTGGCTTAAGCAGCCCCTAAACCTCTCCATGCCTCAGTTTCTGCATCACTATTAGCCTCAAAGCATCAAGAGCATTAAATGCAATGGTATATGCAAGCTCTGGCTGCCTCATTGAAAGTATTCTCCAAATGTCTGCCACTACAGTATTATTTTGTTGAAACTGTTTTCAAAGTAGCTGCATATTTACTCCATTTTCCACCAACAGAAGCCTCCTTCCTAACAAAGTGTGTTTCTTGATCCAAATTAAACAGCTCCCTGTAAGATTTGATCCTGTCAACTATAGATCAACAGGTTTTAAGTAAGAAGTAAGCTGGGGATGCAACTCAGTGGTAGAGCACTTGCCTAGCTTGCACAAGTTCCTGGGTTTAATCCCTAGCACCAGAAAGAAGGAAGGAAGGAAGGAGGCAGGCAGGTGACACAAAGAAAGGAAGATGGGAGGAGGGAGGGAGGAAGGGATAGAGAGAGGAGCAGAAAAAAGACACACACACACACACACACACACACACACACACACTAATCAGTTAATCAATCCTCCACACTGAACAACACACATCAGTACTCAAACTAAATCCCGGTCACAATCTCCATCCACCAGGGGATCACAACAGCCAAATTCTGTCTGCTCATTTCTCTCATTTCATCTCTTCTCAACCCATTTCCACACTTGACATCACATCCCTGATCACACTTCTCACATAGCACTTAACTGCCTTCAAATAAAACCAAAGCTCCCCAGCACAGCCTAGAAATTCCTTCACCACTAGGCCCATGTCTTGGGTCTAATTTCTCACGACTCTCCCTCAACCACCGGAATCATCTAGTCCCAGCTCACTGGATGACTCCTGGCAGCTTCGGACCCAGTCTTGTTTCTGTCTCCACATATACCACATCCTCATCCTAGAAAGTCCCCACCTTGTCCACTTTCAGCACAGCCATACTATGCTGGTTTTCTCCAGAGAGAAATCCTCTGTGTTTCTATCTACAAGGTGGGAAAAGCCTGACTATTCTTGTTCTGGAACCAAGTGAGAGAAGGTCACTTCAGGATCAAAAGCAGGGGCTGCCTGGGTTCAAAACAGTTTCACCAATTCTGCATTTTATGACCATGGACAATTTACTTCAGTTTCCCCAGCTACTAAAAGGATGTCAAAATGGTATCTGCTTACCACATGAGGATTTTACATGGGTTAAGTGAGATAATCTCCATAATAAATGATGCCTAGCAAATAGTAAATGTTCAATAAAATGTAAACTGAACTTGTATCACCTGACTGGCCCCCTTGAAAGACATCATCCTGGTCAGAGGCTATAGCTCAGCGGCATAAGCACCTGCCTGACAAGTGCAAAGTCCTGAGTTCAATTCCCGGTACAAAAAAAAAAGAAAGACAGATAGATAGACAGACAGACAGACATCACGCTGGGAGGTTGTCTCCTCCATCCAAGTTTCACTCCTCAGAACATCAGTGATGCCCTCTGCAATACTGTGGCTTTCAGAACTAGTGTGGGAGCCACATTACGGAAATCCATTCATCACTCATTGTGGCCCCTTGTGGAGCCTATCAAGAAGGTGACCAAGTACTTGAATGTCCTTACTCACCAGACCTGGCTCAAAAGGTTTTATAACAGTCAAGTCAAACCCACACCCAATTAAGTGCTCCTTCTGTAAATAATTAGAGTCAATATTGTGGCAGACGGTTCTGGCTATCCTCCAGATATTCCTATAAAGGAACATTTATTCCTTGCTAAAGTTTGGATCTAAAACATTCCCCAAAAGCTCATGTGCTCATGTGTTAAAGGCTTACTCCTAGCCTGTGGCACTATCAGGAGGTGGTAGGCACTTTAGGAGGTAGGATGTGGTGGAAGGAAGTTAAGTCATGAGGGCTGTACCCCAGAAGGAGATACTGGGAATCCTGTACCCCCTTTTCTCTTTGTTCCCTGGCCACCATGAGATGAACAGCTTTTACCACACACTCCCCAACCAACCAAATATGACATGTACTGACTGAACCCTCCAAAACTGGGAGCCCAACACCCAAATAAAACTTCCTTCCTTCCTTTCTTCGTGTGTGTGTGTGTGTGTGTGTGTGCACCATCCACTGGAGACTGAACCCAGGAACAACACTACCACTGAGCTTCATTCCCAGCCCTTTTTTTTTTTTTTTTTGTCTTTTTGAGAGAGGGTCTCGCTATGCAGTTCAGGCTGGCCTTGAGCTCATTTTGTAGCTGAGGCTGGTCTCAGAACTCACGACGATTCTCCTGCCTCAGCTTCCCAAGTGCTGGGATTACAGGAGTGTGCCATCATACCTGGCTTTATTTTTCATTTTAAAATAGTCTGTCTGCATTTCCCAGGCTGGCTATGAGCCTCCTGCTTCAGCCTCTAGAGTAGCTTCTTTTAACATGGATTGGCATGAGGTGATAGAAAAGCTTCTTCTACACGCATGGATGCAGAGGCTAGATGTCTTTCCCATCCCACGAGTGGCATCTGGCGTTGTGACACTGACATCACATCACCCTAAATATGCTTTTGCAGAACACAAGGATGGGACAGTAGCTCTGCTATCACAGATGCATGTGTAACCCTGGACAGCTTATACCCAGGCTACATGTTTAAGCCATGACCACTTGTAATTTCTTATAAAAGTTGAATTCACATTTCAACTAATTCAAACAAACAACCACTTCTATAAGCATCAGCAAAATGAAAATTTTAAATATATTTTAGCTAGGGATAACATATAAATTTTCTCATAGTGACTACTCAGATGAGAGCACTCATCCAGCTAGAGTATCCATGTGTTATTTGTCTAGTGAGTCACCTGGTCCACAGTTAATCATTACTTCTGAAATGGGAAGAGAAAACAATCTAATGGCTTTAATCCACCAAAATCACCTAAACACATTCAGTAACATTTACACTATTTTCTTCTAGCAAACTTTTTGAACACCGCAGTTAGAAAACTACAGATAATTCTAATAGATAAGGCTCTGGACCTGCTGCTGGGAGCCCTGGTTTGTGAACTCAGCTCTGCCAGGGCCAGCCAGGCCTTCCAAGCCTCATTTATTTCTGTAAATACTAAGGCTGAGGGATTTAGAAGGAGCCAGAGACTAAAAGCCCACAAGCTAAAGGAAAAAATGGCCCAAAAGTAGTAAATTGAAGGAGAAACAAAACTAGTACTAAGGACAGAAAATAAAAAACCTAAGTTGGAAGAGTTGCCTACCCAGCCAACATATAAGCCGCAGCCACATTATTGCCCCTTGTCCCAAATCATCAGAAAAACACAGTTGAGAGTTTCCATATGTGTTCACCACCTTTCTCCAAGGTGACGAGGTTGGTGTCAAAGATCTGGAAGCAGATGGACTGAGGGAAAATGCGGGGTGACAGAGTGCCATACATAGTTCATTAGTTTTAACATTCTTCCAAACATTCAGACTCCAATTCAGGGTCCTGAGGCCCTTGCATTTCAGGTTCCTCCTGAGCTAAGTTTAATAACACAGCACTTACAAACCATGGGCTCTCTGGTGCCTTCTTCCTCTCCACATCAAGTGGGCTAACATGTAGTAAGTGCAGCTAATTGAATATATTTTAAACAAATGACTGATCCCCTAAGAATTCAGCTGTAGAATGGTTTAAGTGTATACATCACTATTCCTCAGAGGAAAGGCAGGCCTGTGTCCACGTGTGGCCAGTTCTGCACTTCAGTTACCGACTCACTGCATCTCCTAAAGGAACTCCCACGGCAGAGACTCACTGGCGCACAGCCTCCTGCATGTGATACATGAAAGAGACCACGACCAAGAAGTAAATCAAACAAGAGACCCGGGCACCCCATGGCCACTTCCTCACCACAGGAGCATGGGCAGGAGCACAGCCCAGAGCTGCTCCCCTTTACTTTTGAAGAACGGGAGACGGGGGATGAAGGAAAACTTTTGATCACTTCCAGGTTTTGCCAGCCAGCACTATGAAGACCAAAATTCCCTTCCCTGAGCAAATGCTTACCCCTTTGGACCTCTGATCCAAAAGGGAATATGTTCCTGAGAGTATTCCCCACCCCACCCGCCATGACTCCTCCCTACCTTGGCCAATGCCCTACTGTGTCTCTCAGTCCTAGTTCTATTCTCCAGGTACACAGAAGAGAAAAGAATCTAAAGCCCTGACTTCTTCCCCATTCTTTTCTTTATGCTTTCATGTCTGACCACTTCCAGGTAGAAGAAACCAGACCCCAAATGATTCTCTAACACTCTGGTTCCAAAGTTCATCAGCTATAACAAGTCAGTTCCAGTGAAATCTCTCCTCTAGTGGGCAGCAAACTGTTTTTCCAAAATGGCTGCACAGATCTCTTTTCCATCCCATGTGTGGTGTCTCATGATGTAACACTGATTCTCGTCATTGAGAGGTAGCTTGAGTTCCTTGCTTGAACCTGGGTTCACATTTATTACTTTTTTGACCAAAAGAAATTGGTCCAAGTAATGCAGCACAACTTCTGAGAGTAGATCTCACAAGAGGAAGTGTCTTTCTGCCTGGTTCTCTCTGGAGACACATGTCTTCAGACTCCTGAGCAAGTATTAAAGAAGCCATCATGCTAGAGAGATGACATGGACAGACTACACAGGATGTACAAACAGCCTCCCCTGTAACAGCCTCCCCTGTAACAGCCTCTAGGAGTTCATGGTTCCATAAACATGCTCCTGCCATCGTGAATCACCTGTGGTACATGCATGGCTGTTCCTAGAGCAATCTGTATAGCTGGGGGGACAGCCATGCATGGGACAGTCATGCACTGTATCACTGATGGTTTGAGTCACTCGGCAGCAAGACGTATGAATTACAGCCCCATCATAAACATGTTAAGCACACACCAGACACGAGAGGGAAGAGTGGCCTTTGAGATGAGTCCAGTCACAACAACCCACTGACAGCAACCTCATCAGGGGCCCTGGCCCAGAACATCCACCGGAGCTGCTCTCAAATTCCTGACCCACAGAAACATGGGTGATAATGGCAATTATTTTTCTCTTAATCTTAAATTAGAGAGACTTGCTATGCAGTCACTATGATGAAATCACAGGAACTTTAGAAGACTTAACTCCTGCTCCCAAGGTAGCAATTTACCACCTCTGAGTAAGTAAGTTTAAATCATCTTTTCAGTGTTTAGTTTCACAATTCTACATCCTACTAGAGTAAATGACACCTTTAAAAAAAATAGTAAGAGCTTAAATTTCTGCTTCAAGATCTTGAAAATGTCACAGTTTCTCTTTCAAGGTCACTCAAGAGGCCTTGCAGGAGCTCAAGGAGGCCTTGGGCAATCCCCAGAGCCATAAGTGCATAACTTCCCCACACCAACCCCTGCGCATTCAAAGGGCAGACCCAGAGTGGGCAAGACTGGGGCCTTTCTCCCCTTTTTTATTTTTCCCGGCACCGAGGATTAAACTCACAACCTCACACCTGCCAGACAGGCACTTAAGGCACTGAGCCAAACTCCCAGCCCTGATTTTTTTGAGGCAGGGTCGCACTTTGAGGCTCAGGCCAGCCTTGCGCTCGTGTTGTAGCCCAAGCTGGCCTCGAACTCACAACGCTCCGCCTATCTCAGCCTCCCGAGTGCTGGGATTAAAGGCATGCGCCACCACGCCCGGCTCTCCCCTTTTTCAGTGGTACTGGAGACTGAAACTAGGGCCCTTGCACTGAGCTACATCTCCTGCCATATTTTTAAATGTTGAAACAGGACCTCATTAGATTGCTTATGCTGAACTTGAATTTGTGATCCTCCTGCCTCAGCCTCACAGAGTGCTGTAATAACAGCCATGTAGTACCCATGTTCAGCACCCTCTCCCTCTTGAGCATTCTGGTCCTGACACTGGCCTTCCTCTGAGTCAACAGTCACACGGCAGATGAAGCCCCTGAAAGCACAGAATCAGGAGCACCAGTAACTTTAATAAAGACTAGTGACATTCAATGAGTTGGCAGGAGGCTGGCTAAAATTCAGTGCCAGAGGCAACAGCAGCAAGGCACACATGAGGAGAAGAAAGGTGTATTAATGAGTGAAGATGAGGGCCAAGAAGATGGGGGGGAGTCGTGTCACTACAGCAGGCAGCTTCCATTTGAAACTAAAGGCTTGGTCTTCTAACTGAGTTCAGCTGGAACCTGAGATCACCTGCTCCCCATTTGTAACTGGAAACCCTTCCCTGAGAGCCAGTTACTTCCCATTAAAGTCCCTGAATTTAAAGTACTTCGAAACCAACACCACATAAGTGCTTGAATAAACAAAATATTCGCCTCTGATATTCTGGTTCATTTTTTTTTCTTTCAAGCACTGTCCTATTCTTCCTATTATACAATGTATTGTCACAGGACTCTGGAAACTGAGTCCTGGTTCTATAGACAATTTATCCTCCCCATGTGACACTGCTCTCCCAGGCCTCCCTTGGGTGACAGTCTCTGTGCTCTTGTCCAGCCATATCTACCCAGCAGCTGGAACTGAGTCCCTTCTCTTTCCTCACCAGCAATACTGGACCTCCACAAATCCCGCTGCAGGCAAATAACACAAAGCCTGCCACCTGGCCCCGGGTGCTCAGCTTCCCAGAGGCTGTGAGTCCTGCCTGGGTTTCATAATCCTTATCCTGAGCCTCAGTCGCTCAGCAGCTCCAGTGATAACAAGCTGATTATCAGGGGCATGGATATTCTTCCAAGGTAGGCCTTAGCCTGCTCCCCAAACTCTGGACCCTGCATTCTCTAGGACCAATCACAACCTCTTCCCAAACTATGTGGATTCAGCCACAGATGCCCAAGGAGCCACCTTCATTGTGCCATGTCTAGTGTTTTCACCAAACTGGCTATCTAGAAACACCTAATTTGCTGGGTTAAAGCCCCATACAGACTCCTCTGCTCATGGCTGGTGACCCAGGTGCTCTCTACCATCATACAGAACCCAGACTTCTTGCCAATACTACTCTAACATTCCTCTTACAGGATTCCCATCCTTGTGAATTTGAAACAGAAATGCAATTGTTATCTACTCCCATGTGGCCCATCCCCCACATCCCTAGACGGCTTCCACTGCCAGGATAGAAGGGACACAGGATCTGGGCTTGGTGAGCATAAATATATGTCAAGTCCCACGAACGACAAGATGACACCAGTGCAAAAGCCTCAACTGAATTCAAATCTTAGTTAACTCCATTCCTCATTAGCTGTGTAACTTAGGGCATATTATTCAACCTCTCTGGAACTTGGCTGTCTCAGCTATAAAATAGGATAATAAAAGTAACACTCTTATTGCTCTTATAGGGCTATTAGGAGAATGAATTAAACTTATAAATGCAAAGTGCTCAGAACTTAGCCTGTCATGGTAAATAATTATTATTACTTATATCAGTCACAGTTCATCTATTATCCCTCAACAGGCTGCATAAGCATAACATAGGATTTTATTTCTGAAAAGTATCCTTTACATTTTAAAAGCAAAAAAAAAAAAAATTAGTATCTATTGCTTCTTTTGTGCCCTCAAAATTCCTAACTAAACCCTGCTCATTTTAAGGGTTCAGCCTTACTGTAAAGAAACAAAGCAGAGGTGTCATGAAAGGACAAATAAAAATACATAAACAACGCTCTTAAATTTCTATACCTCTGTACTCTAACAACTGCTATGACCATGTACTATATATTATTCATTTCCATTTGAATGTCCCACAGGCCCCAAGACATGAAGATGCACAATCTTCAATTTAGCATCTTCCTGCTACCCCATGATAACCGCTAAACCCGCTTACCCTCTGTATCCCCTAAGTCCATTAATAGACCTTTTCTATAGCCAGCACTCTGGCCTATTATCTTCTACCCTGCTCATTCACGAACCCATTCAAATTCTGTCAATTTTTCTTGCCCCACCTACCTGAGATCCAGTCACACTGCTCTGTTCTTGTTGCCTGCCTCACCCTCATCTTCTTCGGCCACCATTATGCGGACCTTTTCAGGATGTTCCTGCTCCTATTCACATACCCCAAACCCAACCTAGGGGCAGTTTTCCAAAACAGAGTTTAATCATAACATTTTCTACTTACGATCCTTCAGAGACAGTCCATCAGTCATAGCTATGGCACTGAATGTTTTTTAAATTACAAAGCCTATCCAAAACCTAACAAACATCATAGATCTTCTTCTAGGAAAATGTATAAATACCTAAACTTTTACATACAAGGTCAAGTTATAAAGGAACCCCTGGTATCCTTCTACTACCCCTGGGACAGAAAACTACAATCCACAAAAGTCAATCCCATTTCAATAAGCTTACACAAGGACTCAGTGGTCAGGTGCATATTTACTCTCCATCTTCATTTCTAGCTACCTCCCATCTTGTGCCTGAGGTTCAGCCACTTTGAATGACCAGCAGAGCCTCTAATTCCCAAATCTTTCTGTGGGTTCTCCTCTCCCTTCAAGGCTATAAGCCCATGAAAAACAAACACTGAGGCTGAGGTAGGTGAAGCGTTGTGAGTTCGAGGCCGGTTTGGGCTACAGCATGAGCAAGGCCGGCCTGAACTACATAGTGCAGCCCTGCCTCAAAAAAAGTAGGGCCAGGAGTTTGACTCAGTGACTTAAGCACCTGCCTGGCAGGCATGAGGTTGTGAGTTCGATCCCCAGTACCAAAAAGAAAAAAGAAAAGAAAAACAAACACTGAGCAGGTCATTATTGTATACCTAGAATGTAGTAGTACTCGGTTATGGACATAGGTTAAACATAATAAGCAAGTCACTACAAAGCTAGTAGACTGCTTAAATGATATGATAAGTAAAACAGTATTTCCCAAAGATGTCTACATTCTAATCCCTAGAAACTGTGAATATCTTGCCTTTCATATCAAAAGGAAGTTTGCAGGTGTTAAGGATTCTGAGATGAGGAAAATACAGCATACTGGATTATCTAGGTGGCCTCGAACTCTGCTAAGTCCTTAGAAGGGAAATAGGAAGGTAAGATAGTCAGGGAAGCAGATGTGACAATGGACGCAGAGGCCACAGGGATGTAATCGCTGGGTGGATAGAGGCCACATCAAGGAATGAACGCAGCCACTAGAGGTTGAAAAAGGCAAGGAAACAGATTCTCCCAGAAGAAACACAATCTCATCAAAACCTTGATTTTTACCCTGGTGATTATGGACTTCTGACCTCCAGAACTATGGTGTAGTAACTTTGTCGCTGTGTTCAGCCACTAAGTTTGTGGTCAGTTACTACCGCAGCTCACCAAGAGGAAACCAGGGAAAAAAATTACTATATAGACCTACAGGCTGTATATTCTCATTATGCAACCATTAGAATTCTAAAGCTGTATTTTCCTAAGCATCCTGGTTAAAGAAATTAGGGTGCACACAAACAATGATACAGCTGTTAGGAAGAAAAAGGTCACTATTTATCTTTTTCTCATTTATATGCCAGGCAAATACATACATTTGTCAAGGGTATAAATTATTTCATATTTGAAGCTATACTTTCTATACATAAATAAGATCACACTATACACACTGCTACCCTGCCTTTTGCATTGAATACATTGTATCACAGGTATCACTCCAAGTTAACATAAAAGTATCTCGCACTCTTCACGAGAAGATATGATTAAGCATCAATTCTTACTTTCTGCCTACTAACTGAATTTTTCAATATATATTCTCAAAAAGAAATACATGAATACATATCCATTTAGGGGAAGACATCTAATCTCAGAAGAGTTTGGGGTTGAAATTTCATTGTGAACACTACAAAGAAGAAAGTTGGACCAAATATTAGTAAAATTTAATAAACCACTCAGTTCATCTGGTTTTATTTATAATACTGGTGATTGAGTCCAAGACTGCACCACCATTCAGCTATAACCCCAACCCTTTTTGAGACAAAGTCTTGCGAACTTGTCCAAGTTGGCCTTGAACTGTTGAGCTTCCTGCCCCAGCCTCCTGAGTAGCCAGGATTATAGGCAGGTACTACCATGCCTGGACAGGGACTTTTATTTTTTTAATTAAAAAATAAATAAATGAGAGAAATCTGAATCACATAGGCATAAAGAGAATTTTTTAGGTTTACACTTTAGCCATTTAGATACTGAGGTTTCCCCAAACTTCTATTATTTCTACAACTTTCAGGGTGGCTAATTGCTAATGTCACTGAGAGATGTTGACAAACTAACACATAAGAATACATAGGAAGTGAAATGTACAGCAGTGATTTCTCAAGGGACTGATACACTCAGCTCAAAAGGGAAGGATATGAATAATTCATATATTTCCTGTATGGGGAAAAAAAGAGACTTTTAGATACCTAAACTTAAATCAGATTGCGTTAATTGAAGAAAAATGGGCAGCCTCCAAGTGCAAAGAGTAGCGCTAATTAATAAACCTGGTCCCAAATTTGGGAGTCAAATTTTTCTTTGTCAAAAGCAGATATGCAAAAAAAAGCAATCATTAATTATTGGCAGACATTCCACGGAGCAAAAGCGAGAAGGTCAGCACAATGCCTTCTGACAAAAAGAAATCAAGAGTCTCACAGAGTTCCACAATCAGTCCTCTTCAAACCTGCATCAAGACTCACCTCCTAAACTCAGGTCTTAAGCCAAAGGCCGAAAGGGAGAACATACAGAATGGTTCATTGGCTCTCTAAGAGGGAAAAAAATGCCTTTACCTGCAGCATTTTTCAGTCCCCATGATGTACATACACCCACCCCATTGCTGATTTCAAGTCAATAACTTGGTGTCAACCAGCTTGTAAAAATCTTAAAATTTTAACAATTGGCTCTCGGGAGCCAGCCCACTCCAATTCACCACTTTCAATTCACTAATCCTTTATTCTTGCTCGAAAATTAAAAATAAATAAATAAAAACTTTTGAAGGTCTGAAGCTCCACTCATTCTCATACACAAAGGATTGGGTGTTCTCTCTTTAAGGGACATGCCCTTCCAATAGGGTAAATATTAACTGCTTTGTTTAGTACTATGGTGAACACATATACCTAATTCTAATGGGTTCAGACACATTATACAATTCACAAATGTAAAATGCACAATTCAATGACTGTTCGTATATTCAGTTACACAACCATCACCAGATTCAATTTTAGAACATTCTCATCACCCCAAAAAGGAACTCCTTACTCTTTAGATGTGGCCTCTAACTTCAGCCAACAACCCCAGTCCAAGTCTACCTTTAATCTACTTTCTGTCTCTATGCATTTACCTATTGTAGATACTTCACAAAAATGGAATCATATAATGTTGTGCACATATTTTTAAATGTAAAAATATCTTTGATGAAAAAATCAGTGAATTAGTGCTGTATAAGGCAGTGTTAAAAGAATATCAATTATCCTCCTTGCTACCTCATTGAACCAACTGATAAAACGTCATTGACAGGGTAGGGAAAAAACACAGAAGAGTCTAAACATAGCTCTGCTTTCTGACAGCTATTTTGCTTTTGCACTTCTCTAAAGAAAGCATTTCAACTAGGCACAAGAGATGTACAATACCATTAAAATGTCCACATTCCACCAGCATAACTTGTGACACATCAAAATCAAAGCAGACCAGCTTCCAGCGACCCTGCTCCTCTCTCTTCCTCCCTCAGACACTGTGGCTTTGACTGCATTGAGAAAGAGGCTTTTGAAGATGATCCAGATCCGCAGGGGAAGGGCGGGCAGAGAGGCTACAGGATAAGGCTGAGCCCTGGGGACTGTGCTGATGGGGCTATTTTTAAAGGCATCTCTGAAGTGTGAGCACCTGATCTGGCCATATCCAGCACTCGGCACAAAATTTCACTCCTTCTAAGAGAAATGCCATGGGCAAAAAGCTTGCAGGAAAAGGCATGGGAGAGACAAAAAGGGCGGGGGGGGGGGACGCAGTGGGCTCCTGAATCAAAAAGAACCTATTGGTTTTCGATATAGTTTGATTTTTTTAAAACCACACCATATATTACTGTTACAAGCGAAAGAAAAAAGTCAATTTCATCTTGGGGATGAAAGAATGGCTTAAGTCTCTAAAAGATTTTTTTGTAATAAAGTTACCCCAAATAAAAATGTATTTATAATATGAACATAGCTATGTTTCTAAAAAATGGGTGTAGAGTACTGATAAACAAACACTTTTCAAATGGAAGAGTGGAGAATTGTCCTTTTATCCTCAAAATGATCTATTACTTTTATAATATATTTTAATGAAGCATCAACATACCCTTTCCCTTTTCAGTGAAGTACACCCTGAGTTCCTGGTTCATAATGAAGTCGATGAGAGTTCCCCTACTATGACTGGATACAGATAGAGAGGGAAGAACTTACAAGATCAGAAAGCCAGGTGGACAGTCATGGCCCCACCCACTGCAGCACCTCTTGGTCATGGTTTCTTTCTGATGTCAGGAAAGCATATCAAACCTTGCTCATTAATTCTGTGGTTTCAGTTCCAGAACCTCCATTTTCTAGGACTGCACTGGACTATTCAAAATAATTTTTGACACATGTGTCCCAACCCTGGTGACAAGAAATTTTTTGTTTGGCTAAATGTTAACCAGGCTTCTAAATCTTCTGCCAGGCCCATATGTGTACTTCATTTAAAACCCAGGTTTACTGAAGAGGCTACTATGTTAGTATAGCCAGAACTCCAACCCTCAAGATCTGGTCATCCTAGATGTCTGATCAGAGTCCTTGTCCTTCAGCATCGCTCGCATGACATCTGGCCTGTCCTCAGCAACAGTCCTGTTAGATTGGATTAGCCAGAAGACCCCTCACCTCTGACATTTCCTGTCTACTAGGTTTTCATCCACTGACCCCCAGCCTGCTCCTTGGTTATAAATCCCCACTTGCCCATGCTGTATTTGGAATTGAGCCCAATCTCTCTCCCCCACTGCAGGACTCTGTTGCCATGGTTTCCATACCTATCTCCATGGTCCTGAATAAAATCTTCCTTACAAGTGTTACTGAATATATTTTCACCAGTCGACTAGCAAACCTCTAGCAGCAAAGGGAGTCACAGAGTGACTCTCAGAGGAGTACTATCCAAGAGCCTCACCAGGATGGGGAAGGGTCTCACTCCTAAATCCAGGCAGCTGTTATTGGAGGCTCAAAAATCCTTAAAGCAGGAGCAAAGAGCACACTCTGCCTCATTCTCAACCCCATGTTAGCACAGGAATTGTTACTCTCTTGAGCTGCCTTTTCAGACTTTGTGGGTTGTAAATAGTACCAAACAAGAAAAAAAGGTAAAGGTTTTTGGTTTTTGAAGTAACATGGTATTGTGAGAATTCTTTATGTTTACTTGTAGCTCTTCCCCACCAAAATGAGGAAAAGACAGGGACAGCATCTTAACTTTTTCTTAGACACGGCCAGTGAGAGCAAGGCCAAAGGTCAGAGCAGAGGATGTGCAATCTTCAGACCTGCCTTCAAATCTAACCTTTGCTACCAACAAACTGTGTCCCCTTGGGAGCTATTTCATGTATCAGAACCTGTAAAACAGTAACCAAAGCAGGTACAAATAGCTGCAAGAACAGCAGCAAGCCCTTACACATTAGTATTGTGCTTGAGGTAAGTTATTATTTTTCCAAGCACAAATCAGTTAATCAATAAATGTCTGCTGCATAACTTAATCCTTTCAAGTTACTGCTTTTTAATTGCTTTAAAATTTTTATAGAGCTGTTTTATTCTAACTTCAAGTAGATAAGCTTCAATTTAATGAGGCTACTATACTTGAGAACAACTGCTACTTCAACTGTTGAAATGTCAGTCTTTCACCAAACCAAAAAAATAAAAAACTCTTCCAATATCCATCGAGGAAAATGAAAATAATAGATTCACACACAGACGTTAACAAGCAATATATTTAACCACTAACAGGTCAAGCCCCCAGCCATAAGGGACAGTGTCTTCTTTTGAGCCAGGGAAAGTCCTGAAACCCACTCCAGGCATTAGCCTGTTCAGCTACTAGCTAATGGGTAAAATCACAGGATCTTAGGGAAGGAGATTGGAAAAACAGTAGAGGTAGTGGGCTTGGGCAGTGCCTGTGTTGGCCCATGCAGGTGGCCCAAGGGAGATTTTAACAAGTGAGAGTCCCAGGTTAAAGAATGCATGTGTGCAAGACATCAGCAAAAATAGCAGGCAGCAGGCAGCAGAGGAGAGTGCAAGAACCACCTGCATCTTTCCTGTATAATTCTTATACAGGTTGTTATCACATACTTACATTCTTGTATGATGCCATAACCAATGCACGTGTGCTTGTCCACTGTTAAGTCACGGTGACATAACTGCATCCCACTGCCCACTTGTGCTAGACAAGTGGGGTCACATCCCCAGGTGTCCTTAGATGCCCCTGAGCTTTGAAGTAGCCTGAGTGGTTTCCCACAGACTGATTACTGAGTGGGTTTTGACAGCCAGAAGTGCCCTCTTGGCATGCATCTGAGGAACAACAGCCTTGTGGTCACTATATGTCTATGACTGTACATGTATAGCCAGTTTCATTTTGTTCCATCAACTTTAAGACAAATTATTCACTTTAGGTCATGTACTATAACACAAGGAGAGGTTTTCTTCAATTAGAGCAAGATAGGCATTTTCAAGCAGGTAACAGGTATGTACTGTGCACACCCCATCCATTTCAATCCATTTCAATTTAAAAATTAAAATTGAAGAATGAATTTAGTCCACAATGATGAAAGCTATAAAAATTCAATCATTCTCACACCTGTGAAAATTTACACTGAAAAGAAATTTCACCCAAGGGACAGAAGGGAAAGACAAGTGCCCTAAATTGGAAGGAAGCACCAAAAGGGAGGAACTGCAGACCAGTTCAGGATCTTGCCAGGGGCTTCCTACAGCACTTTAGTTGATTCTTACATCTCTCTTAGAAAGGACCTAATGTGTATATCATTATAATGTGTATGTAATTATCAGAGAGACACAGAGAACCTCCTTCACGTGGTTAAAAAATTTAAATGGTACCTGCCTAGAAACAAATTTTCTAACTCCCACACCCTCACCTCCCACTACAGGTGAATTATTGCAAGGTGCTGGATTCTCCACATGGTTCCTAGCCACCTGCCCAGCAGCTCAGGTATCACTTCCTTCTCTCATCAATCAGCTTGTCCAGCTCCTCTAATGCCTCTACCTTATAACTGCCAGAGTAAACTTCCTTTAAGGAGCTCTTTAAACATTTATCCCAAGAAAAATACAAAGGAATCCATCCATACATTAGGCTAACAAATTCAGACAACCCCAAGTCACATGGCTCTACCACATGGCACGATGGCTAGAAAAGGTAACTAAGGTTACTAAGGTAAAATACAGAAATTTTGCAAGTCTCTTAACTATGTAAATGGTTGCATGACAAAATAAAAGTTTCTACATAATATTTTGGAACAAAATATTTTAAACAAGGCCTTAAGAAAAATTTTAATTGTTTTATAAATACTAATTAATTACTGTTTTATGAAATTTTTCCTTTTAAATAGATATTCAACCTCAAGGGACACATAAAAGGAATAAATTTAAAAATTAAAATTGAAGAATGAATTTAGTCCACAATGATGAAATCTATAAAATTAGTCTTTAAAGTCAGAGCTTAAATTTAGCTAAACTCTGCTTCTACAAATCTTTCACTTTTTGTTAACTAAGTCACCCAAACTCGCAATTCTCCTCCAGTGTTACTTTCCCAAAAACTCTCTGTGGACCACATTGAAGTACAAAGTTCCTATCAGTTCTGACAGTTTACTTGTATGTTGGGCAAAGGAGATAAAAGGAATGAGGTCAATCTCACACTTCTGCTCAGAGAGTCCAAGAAGGTTTTGGGCAGGAAGGGCTTATCTCAAGTGTATATCAAGAAGGCATGACCATACTCTAGAGGCAGAGAGCCAGGGTTCAAACCCGGCTCCACCACCTGTGAACTGTGTGGCTTTGGGGAAGTTAGTAACTTTCTTCATTTACAAATTGAGGATTAGACACTATCACATAAACTCAGAAGTTCACTGGCATATCATTAAGTACTCAACAGAGATTAGCCTTACAAGCTATATGGGATATTTGTTTTGTTCTGTTCTGTTTTTTTGCAGCACCAGGGATTGAACTCACAACCTCGCGCCTGCCAGACAGGTGCTTAAGCCACTGAGCCTCACTCCGGGCCCTGTTTTTGGAGGCAGGATCACACTGTATAGCTCAGGCCGGCCTTGCGCTCATGTTGTAGCCCAAGCCGGCCTCAAACTCACAACGCTCCTCCTACCTCAGCCTCCCGAGTGCTGGGATTAAAGGCGTGCGCCACCATGCCTGGCTATATGGGATATTTGAATGAAAACAGCATAGCAGAGCACACGTGATAACTCTAGATGGAAAATGAGCAGTCACTGTATGCCTTCGCCGATCTATAGAACCATTTAGATCACCAGCCAAAGAATCTTGGGTCGCCTAAGGGTGCTTGGCATTTAACATCATTTCCTAAGTCATTTCCTCATCCACACTCATTAAAACCCCCTACTCTTCAAATTTCTGTTATAGCCAACTGACAGGGAACCCTGCTCTGTCCTCCATAGGGTTGTCACAGCAGTCTTTGACAGTCACATCCAGTTATGTCAAACTCTAGTTCAACCTCCTTTAGGATCCTGCTCAGTAATGGCCAGAGTCTCAGGTACATGCCTGGCAGGCCAGCCTCACATTTCCTGTCCCCTAACCTCCTTTCCAGCTCAAGTTCCTTGCATCAAATACCACACACACCCCACCTCTGTGTTCTTGCCTATCCTAAACACCTGCAATTCCCCAAAGGCACCAGACATTTGAAAACTTTGTCTCCTTGCCCCAAAACACACAAATGCTCACTACCTACCCTGCCCAATGCAAATAAAAGTAGAAGGCTCCCTCTGTAAATTTTGGTACTCAGCTTCAATAACTAGGCACAGGCGTCATGACTTCCTTTAGTAGAGTGGAATCCATTGTACCTACTATACTCTCAATTTACAAATATTTTGAATCTGCATTCCTCCTGACAAACGCTGGTTTCCAGTACACAGAGACTTTAGTTAGAGTATGTGGAGTGGATGAATGGACAGATAACCAAGGAGAACATTTTCCTTCTAGGAGCAAAACAGCATCATGTTCATACACTGCCAATTTCACATGCCCAGAATCATCTCATAATACATACATCTCCGTAAGAGTAAATTTAGAACCCAAATACAAAAGAAACATTAAAAACTACTGGTTGTAGGGAGGGGACACACATCACATATGGCAAACAATCTAGCTTCATCAAATACTTAAGAGATGGCTGAGGAAAAAAACTCAGACGTTAAATGCATTTAAACCAAACATTGTTACTTAGCCTTGTAATCTTTTTTAATAAGAATTCTTAATCTGAATCACAGAGCACAGAAAATGACAGGAGTGAGTTTCCTCAATTCTCCTAAGTGTGGTTTATGGCTTCTACCAATCTCAATACATGGGACAGAAATTCTTTCACTGTACACAACAGTCCATGTAGGGCATTATAACTAAATTCTCTTGCACAACTGTTGTAGTCAGGGCCTACAAGGGGAAATATTTAATACAGGACACAGAACTTAAAGGATTATAATATACAATCAAAGAGTCATATGCAAAAGAGTGCAGGAGATCTATCCACACACTAGAGAGGCAAAGAACCTAGCTGAGAGCCTGGATCCCATGGCAATGTCCTTCACAAGTTCAGCTGAAGACCTAGAGCCCCTGGCAATATCCTCCACAAGTCCAACTGGAGAGCTAGAGCCCACGACAATGTCTTATGCAAGTATCAAGGATCTACTCTGGAAAGGTCTGAAGGCCAAGAGTGGAAGCTAGAAAGTCTGTGCCAGCAGGACAAGGGATCTGTGCCAGCAGGCTGAGGGATCTGCACTGAGCCAGAATGTGATGCTCAAGGTAAGGATCAGAGCTTTCCTGAAGAGAACCACAGCGATCCTCAGCAACATCAAGGACCTGAGCTCCTCTGATGATGAGAACAGCTGAGTTCATATCATGTAAATAAAATGTGACAAGTTTCTCCAGGAAAATCAACAGCACACCACCTTCCCCTCCAGTTCTCTTTGTATGCTGCTGGCATACAAAATCCGTAGGTGGGCCTTCCACACCCAGAACCATGCTGATTCAGTTCATCTGGGTGTTACAAGTTGACCATTAGTTAATCTACCACAACAACCCAGACTGAGAAAGGCTGAAGTGAGATTTTTCTGTAAAATTTAATTCACTTTCCTTTATCACTTCACAAAGTTTAGAACATCTCTTCCAGTTTGGGGAGAGACCAACAACAAATACCAGATCATGGTCAGCTAATTTTGAGGGGTCAAGAGCCATGTCTCAGTCAGCTAACCATTTTGTACCTCAACAGCAGCAACAGTAGCAGCAGCATCAACAACAACAACAACAACACTAAACCAAAGAGAATGAGAGGAAAATGAATAAGAAAGTAGGCCCAAGTCCTTAGAACCACAAATTATTAGAGTTGTAAGAACCTCAGAGTTCATTATCATAGTCAGAAAAAAAAATGGGGAAAAAACAATGAGTTACCTTAAATGGCCAAAATTCAGAAATGACACCCCCCAATGCTAGCAAGGATGGAGAGCAACAGAAACTCTTATTCATTGCTGATGCAAATACAAATGGTGGAGTCATTTTATTAGCAATTATGCTCTTTGGTACTCACCCAAAAGAGTTAAAAACTTACATTCACAAAACCTGTACAGGAATCTTTTTGCAGCTTTATTGATAATTACCAAAATCTAGAAGTAATCAACACATCCTCCAGCAGGAGAAAGGATAAATAAACAGTGGTACATCCAGACAGCAGAATATTTTTCAGTGCTAAAATGAAATGAATTATCAATCCATGAAAAGTCACAGAGAAAACTTAAATGCTTACTGCAAACTGAATGAAGCCAATCTGAAAGTTATACACTGTATGTCTCCAACTAAATGATGTTCCAGAAAAGACAAAATTATCAACAAAAAGACCACTGGTAACAAGGCTTTAGAGGAAGGAAGGGTTGAAAAGAGAAGTACAAAGGATTTTTAGGGCAGGGAAATTAATCTATATGATACTACAATGATAGATATATCTCAAGAATAAACCCTAAGGTAAACTGTGGACTTTGGGTGATACTACTGTGTCAGTGTAGGCTTTCCAACTGTCACGAATGAGTCATGCTCATGGAACATAGTGATATGAGCAGTTTGTGAGGGCAGAGAGTACATGGGGACTCTCTACCTTTAACTTAATTTTGCTGGGTGGTTCCTTTAGGCTGAATCATATATACATTCCCAAATTTCCCTTCACAAGATGACGCCTAATATGAAAGATGACAGTGAACCAAACAGAGAAACACTTCCAGGAAGATGGCAGAGTAATAAGTAACAGAGAAACAACCTCTCCAAGATTTTGAGTCCAGACACTGGAATATACAAACGTGAGGAGGAGAATGAGGAAGGAAGTGGGACCTCGGGACCCAGTAACAATCAGAAGTGAGAATCAGAACCTATGGGGACAGCAAAGAGAGGGCCTTCAAACCAGAAGAAAGACGTGCCAAACAGCACTTTCTCCCTGAGCCCCAGCTTGCAATGCAGGAGGGATGGCTCAAACCTGAAAGGCACAGTGACTCTAGGTGACCTCAGAGGCCTCCACAGAGAAACACACTAGTAGACTGGCACAGCGGACACTTCGGGACTGCAGTGGCTGGTGAGTGACTCCATTCCAGTCCAGTTCGGGTGTTCCCCAGGAGAAGGCTGTTCACCATTTTGTAAAGTGGCCAAATGAACTCAGAATTTACAGCAGCTATGGTTTGGCTCCATGGTGCACCTGGGGGAGACATCCAAGCACAGGGAGCTGAGTTCAAGGAGGAACTGAGAATGTTGCAGACTGAACAAATCAGATTCTAGCCAGAATGCAGAACCAGCCTGAACTTCAGGGAAGTTGAAGGCACAGGCTTGCTGGGACTATCCACTACCCCACCATAATTCTACTGCTGGCTTGCTGGGACCAATTAACATAGATCTGAACTCTGTCTGCACTTTGTGTATAAAAGTGACAGCACAGACATGCCACGAAGCAGACACTTGTTTTCTTTCCTTTGCTTGGCTTTTTATCTTGATTTTTTTGTAGTTTTCTTGTTATTGTTGTTTTGTTCTGTTCCTGTTTCCATATCTTCCTTCTTTCTCTCCTGTCATTTAACCAGTTTCCCAAAGCTTGTGTAATCTACCTTTGTTCTTCAGCCTTGCGTCTAATCTCTTTGTCCTCTATTTTTTCCCTTAACCACTTTACAACTTTCTCCCAAGGGTAAAATTGCCTTATTGACAGGAAACATAATGCATATAATTTCCTGGATTGTTTTAGATTTTGCTACATAACTACAAATCTTGGTCATAGGATTAAAGGTGACAAATTAATAGTTACCACAATCTGTCATTTTGCAGGCTGTACATGATGTTGCTGTTATTACTCATTGTACTACTTCAGCCAACATGACATAGTTGTTCTAAGCAACTCTTCTTCTTTGTATGTCAAGACAGATCACATGAGGGTTATGAACAATGCTACAGGCACTAGGCCAAATTGGCAGCAACTTCTCATTCTCAATAAATTTAAGAGGTAGGCTCTTGCAACAGATTTAAAACCCAATCCAGCCACACCTGGAAGACATCTCAGCGAAGTAGAATTTCCTAAGTGTTCTTGATACCAGTAATAAAACTGCCTACCAAAAACAATTTACAATGCAGAAATTAAACAAAACAAAAAATTGGAAAATGAGATGACATGGAAACATGATGTAATCCCAGACTGCCAGTTGGCCAAAGGCAAGCCCAGGGAGCAATGAGGTGAAACAATTTGAAAGCTACCCACCTGGACTCTCTCAAGTGTTAAAAGTGCAAGAAATAAAGCAAATGAATGAGGCTCTAGAAACAAATCAGACATAATTCCTCAGATAATGACAGAGATGATGACCATAATGAAACACATAATAATGAATCTAGAGTAGATACAGATAAAAAAAAAACCAGAGAAACTTAAGAAAATGATGGAAACAATGAATGCCCAACATAGGACAAATGAAATCCATGAAACAGATTCAATCAAATATCCAGGAGATTAAAAACTCTATTGAAAGTATATGCAGCAGAACGAGCCAATTTGATGGCAGAACAACAAATCTAGAAGACACGAATGCAGTTAGCCATCATGAAAAGAGATTCCTTAAAAATTGCAACAGATCATGAGAAATCAGTCCAGCAACTGCTAGATGATACAAAGAAGAATAATATAAGATTGATCAGTGTCAACAAAAAAAACCCCCAAAGATGGTGCAAATGACATAGAAAACCTATTCACAGAATAGCAGAAAACTTCCCAAGCAGGGAAAAAGAATTTGAAATACAGATAAGTGAGATGTATAAAACTTCAATTAGCCATGATCAAAAAGAAATGTACACCAAGGCATACAATGATCAAAATTCCAGTAATTTCAATACAAGAACAGAAAATTAAAAGCTGTTAGAGAAAAGAAACAAATCACCAATAAAGGATACACCATCAGAATCATAGCAGACCTCTCAACACAAATCCTCAAGTCAAGAAGGGTTGGAGTTAAGTATTTCAAGCCCTAAAAGAAAACAACTGCCAACTCAGGTTGATGTACTCTACAAAATTAGCTTTTAAAATTTATGCAGATATAAGATAGTTGTATGACAAAAGACATCTGAAGAAATTCATGGCCAACAAACCAGCACACCAAAATGTTCTGAAGGGGATTTGAGAAAGAGATAATGAGGACTCTTAACTCTATGAACTCCAACAGAATGAATCAACAAGGCAAAGAAAGTAAGAAAAAAGAGTAGAAAGAGAGACAAACAACTATAGGAAAACAACATGAAGGGATTAATCAATACATACCAGTCATAACCATCCATGTAAATAGTCTTGATTCACCAGTCAAAAGAAACCAATCAGCATAACGGATCAAGAAACAAGATCCAACAATATGCTTCACACGAGAAATACATTTAACTCAAAAAGAAACACAGATTGAAAGCCAAAGGATGGAAAACAATACTCCACACAAAAGAAACTGGAAAAAAAAGTAGGGGTAGTTATTCTATTTGCAGACAAAGTAGATTTCAAACCAAGACTGATCAGAAAAGACAAAGAAGGTCACTACATATTTGTTAAGGAAACAATCCAAGAAAACAATCATAAATATCTGTGCACCACATACAAGTGCACCGAACTATATAAAACAAATACTAACAGACATGAAAAATCAAATAAGCACTAATATAATTTTAATGGAAGACTTCAATACCCCACTGTCACAAATAGACCAACTAGACAGAAAATTAACAAAGAAATATAAGAACTAAACCAAACTTTTGAACAAATTGAATTATTAGGTATCCACAGAGTGTACCAGAACACACATTTGTCTCATCTGCACACAGGACATTCTTCAAAAGAAACAACACCCTAGCTCATAGAACATGTGTAAGTAATGGCAAAGAACTTGAAATTGTTCCATAAATACTATCAGACCATAATGCAATGAAATTAGAAATCAATGGCAAAGGAAGCCACAAAAACATCGTAAACATCATAAACACTACAATTAAATGACAACACCAATACAACATACTGAAATGCATGTGGCATTCCCACATGGAAAAACAGCAATCTCAACTAACCTAATGTTGAACCTCAAACTTGTAGAAAAATAAGCAAGGTAAACCCAAAACTCATACAAAGGAGGAAATTATAAAGATCAGAGCAGAAATTAATGCAAATGAGACTAAGGAAACAAAACAAAGAATCAATGAATCTAAGAGTTGGTTCTTTGAAAGATTAAACACAACTGACTAACCCTTAGCCAACCTCATCAAAAAAAGGAAAGAAAAGGGTGAAATTATAAGAGATCTTGCAGAAATCCAGATCATCAATACCTACTTCAAGAACCTGTATTATAATAAGATGAAAAACAAAGAAGTGGAAAATCCCTATATACAAATGAATTGCCAAAGTTGAATCAAAAAGATATTAAAATTCTAAATAATCCAATACCTGCCAACAAAATTGAAGACGTAATTAAAAACCTACCAATAAAGAAAAGTCCAGGTCCTGATGGATTCACTGCTGAATTCTACAAAAAATTTAGAGAATACCTAATATGCTGCTCCTCAAACTCTAATGAAATTGAAAGGGAAGCAATACTATCAAGTTCATTGCTGGAAGCAAGCATTACTATCATACCAAAACCAGAGAAGGGCCATTTGCAGGAGGTCAGGGGAGAGAACCAGGGGCCCCACCAGGCGGTGATCCCCGCCTAGAAACCAGTGCCATGCGCCAGCTGCTGCCTGAATGGGGACAGCCAAACCCAAGCCTCTGTGAGTCTATGCCATTCATGGACTGCGTGGGCTGGGGAGTTGGGGGGCCAGGATCCAGTACTCACCAGGAAGTGATCCTGGCCAGGAAACCAAATCATTTTCATTGTTTTGTTGGGTTGGGTTTTATTCTCTTTTGTTTTGTTTGATTATGTTAAATCTGATGACAAGAGCAGCTATTTGAAAGATAACAAGACATATTATGGTAGCCATTTGGAATATACTAGTGGCTTGTTTTGAAGTCCTTGAGAAACAATAAAACCAAAACAGTGAATGCAATATTCTATTCTGTTCTGTTCGATTTTTACTATGTCTGAAAGTATCTGCAACTGTTTTGAAGACAACAAATGGCATTATGGTAACTATTGTTGGTTTGTAAGATTTTGAAGTCCTGTATTATTTATGCTGGTTTATTTTTGATTGCTTTTATTCTGTTTTATTTTCCTTGGTTTTATCCTCTTTAACAAAAAAAAAAAAAAAAAAAACAGAGAAGGACCCAACCAAAAAAGAGAACTATAGGCCAGTTTCCCTAATGAACATAGTTGCAATAGAATGCAGCAAATTATCAAAAAGGTTATACAGTACGACCAAGTAGAATATATCTCAGGAATGCAGGGATGGTGCAACATATGCAAATCAATAAATCTAACACACCACATTAAAATAATCAAGGACAAAAACCACATGATTATCTCAATAGAGGCAGAAAAAGCATCTGACAAAATCCAACACCCATGCATGTTTAAAACCCTACAGGAAATTGGGATACATGGTCTTTACCTCAATCTGGTAAAAACCATCTATGACAAACCAACAACCAACATCAAACTAAATTGTCAAAAACAGAAAGCCATCATTCTAAAATCAAGAACAAGATAAGGATGCCATTATCACCACTCCTATTCACTGTAGTTCTGGAAACATTAGCCAGAGCAATTAGACAAGAGAAAAAAAATAAAAAGAATAAGGATAAGAAAGAAGTTAATTATCATTATTTGCAGATGACATGATACTCTACATACAAGATCCCAAAATCTCTACCAAAAGACTTTTAAATTTAATAACTGAAATCAGTAGCATACAAAGTCAATACTCAACAGCATTTCTATATACAAATAACGAATTCACTGAGAAAAAAATTAGGGAAACCACACCATTCACAATAACATCCAAAAAATGAAATACTAAGGAATCAATCTAACAAAGAAAGTAAAGGACTTTTATGTTGAAAACTGCAGTACTCTGAAAAAGGAGATCAAAGAGAAAATCAGAAAATGAAAAGATATCTCTTGTTCTTGGGTAGGAAGAACCAATATAGTGAAAATGGCCATACTTCCAAAATTTTTATACAGATTTAATACAATCCCAATCAAAACACCAATAGCATATCTCACAGAAATAGAGAAACAATCCTAAAATTCATTTGGGACTAGACAAGACCTAGAACAGCAAAAGCAACTCTTGACAACAAAGGCAAGGCAGGAGGTGTCACAAACCCTGACTTGAAATTATATTATAAAGCTTAGATGATTAAAAAAAAGAAAAAAGTATGGTACTGGCAAAAAACAAAAACAAAAAAACAGACCTGAGGATCAATGGAACAGATTAGAAGATGCAGAAACAACTCTAAAAACACTTAGCCACCTTATCTTTGACAAAAAGTCCAAATATCTTCACTGGAAAAAAGCCTGTTTAATAAATGGTCCTAAAAAATGGCTTTCCAGAAGCTGAAGATTAAAATTAGACCCATATCTTTCATGATGCACTAAACTAAAATCAAAATGAATCAAAGATCTAAATGTTAAAACAGGGCTGGAAATATAGCTCAGCAGCATAGCGCCTGGCAAGATCAAGGTCCTGAGTTTGATTTCTGGTACCAAAAATAAATAAATAAATAAATAAATGTTAAAACAGAAACACTAAATCTCCTGAAAAGTAAAATAGGAAAAACTCCTGAAGGCATAGGTGTGGGCAAAAGATTTATGAACAAAACCCCAGTCATACAGAAAATATTACAAAGAATCGACAACTGGGATCTCAACTTACTGAAAATCTGTTGCACAGCATAAGTAATCACCAGCAAAATGAAAAGACAACTCACAGAGTAAGAAAAATATTTTGCCAGCTGTTACTCAGAGAAAAGACTAATATCTAGAATATATAAATAACTCAAAATCATCTACACCCCCAAATTTAAAGGCCCTAAAAATGGGCTTCTGAAATGAATAGACACTTGTCAAGTGAAGGAGAAACAACAAAGATATAAAAAAAAGTGTTTAACATCACTAGTCATTTGAGTGATACAAATTAAAACATCTTACTCCTGAAAAAATGGCTTTCATGAAATCAACCAATAACACATGTTGGTTGGGCTGTGGGGAAAAAGGAACCTTTCTCCACTATTGGTGGGAGTGTAGACTGGTGTAACCACTGTAGAAATCAGTGTGGAGATTTCTCAAAAAATTAGGGTTAGAGGTCCCTTTGACCCAGCTATTCCTCTTCTGGGTATCTTCCTGAAAGAATTAAAAGCATCATATCACAGCGATATACACACAACCATGCTTATAGTGGCACAGTTTGTAATTGCTAAATCTTGGAAACAGCCCAAATGCCCATCAATGGATAAATGAATAAAGAAGATGTGAGTGTTTATATACAATGGAGTACTACCCTGCTATAAAGAAGGATAAGCTTGAGACATTCCTAGGTAAGTGGATGCACCTTGAGACCATACACTTAAATGAAATGAATTGGACACACATGTTTAAATGCCATGTTATTTCTATAGTGTGAGAAACCAAAAGAGTAAATAAGGACTAAAAAATATAACAGATATTGAGAAGTGAGAAGAAATGTTCAAATGGGAAGGAGACCTAGGGTGGTTGGAGGTGGAAAGGAAGAAAGGGTAAAGAAAGAAAGGAGAATAGAAGGAAAAATGGAGGCAAAGCTTTTGTAAAGGAGGAGAAAAGAGGTTGACGGGAGAGGACTGGGAGAAAAAGATGAATAAAGATATAAATTCCCTATGATGAATACTGTCATCGTGTATATCTAAAATATAACAATAAAATTTTAAAAAAAGAAAAAGAAACTGAAGTGACTTCAAATCCCAAAGCTGGAACTTCTGACTTAAAGTTTCATATTCTTTCCACTGTACCCAGTTTCCTTCTGCAAAACCAAACTCATCCCTTAAGCCATGAACAACCAGAACAACTTTTCAGAACTGAGAGTAAGCAACATGTGTGGCATTACAACTTGACACAAGAGCCTAATTTTTGCACGTTAAAGATTGTGCAGGTGCACTGATTGAATGTGTGAAAGGTAAAGCTGATTTCTGGGCATGCTAAATGGCACAGTTTATTTTACTAATCCCTGTGTCTCTGACACAGCCCCTAACTTGATGGCAGGTGTTTTTACACACAAAGGAAAAGGAACATAGAGGACGTTTATCAGACTTTGCTATGAAAACAAACACAGCTGACAATAGGCAAAAAGACAGCAGAGACACTAGAGTGACTTGTCTCAGCAACTCTCTAAACTTGACATGTCGACACCAAGGTCATCACCAAGAGGAAACACAGGAGAAACACCATTTTAACACTGTCGATCACAGATGAAATATGCCCTCAACTTCTAGTGGTATCTCCAAAAGGCACAGTTTAAGAAGAAAAGAAACAATCAACAATAAAATGCCAATTTATTAACAATGACTAATGATAATCATTGTCAATTATTTGTGCCATAATGTCCTAAGCAGTGCATGTACTGATTCCACACTCACCACATCACTGAGGTAAGCACTGTTATCTTGCTTTACAGATGAGAAAAAGCAAGACCTATAAAAAGTAATTTCTGCCAGGCATGGTGGTGCACTCCCATAATCTCAGCACTGGGGAGACTAAGGCAGGAGGATTACCATGAGTTCAAGGCCAGCTTGGGCTATGTAGTGAGACCCTGTCTCAAAAAGAAAAAAAAAAAAGGTAACTTCTTCAAGGTCACAGAGAAACAAGCAGCACTTGAAGATATATCAAGTACAAACCATACTGTCAAAAACTTTCTTCAGTGAATTACAGACACACCCAACTACCACCTATAAGGCAAAATGAAAGGAGCCCCAACTGTAACCATAAGCAGTAGTGCTAGAGGAGAATAATTAATTTTATAAGCATGGGCAAAGGCTCTGGTGGGACCATGAGGAGCTCAATGCTGTCTCAAGGCCAAGGACAGTGGGAAAAGCATTTTCTTCTGACAGAAGCCTAGGAGTAGGCGGCACCCTTGGGGCAGAACAAGCTGGTAATGCTGGGTTCCAGAGCTACCAATCAAGAGAAGACAATATAGAACTGAAGATGTAGCTCAGTGGTAGAGCATTTGCCTGGCGCAATCAAGACCCCAAGTTCCATTCCCAGCACAGAAGAAAGGAAAAAAGAAAAACCCACAGCATTCAAAAATGTCCATTCATTCTCTTTCTACCTCTTGACCTTCATGTCCTTGCCTGGCTAATGTCATAACTAAAATATAACAAAAGCTGCCTTTCCAAACCTTTCCTGGGGTGCTGAGCTGACAAAGTAATCGGAAGAATTTGCGTCCTCTCTAAGGTCACTAGTATTTGCCTATAAAAATCCTGGCTGAATCACTTCCTGAAATTAATCATCACATCTTAAAGATGTTTAACCCCAAAAATAACTTTTCAAAATCCCCACCTAATTGCCTGTTTCCACAATAAATCTACCACTTAGGACTCTCCTCCTCTGCACAAATCCTCAAAATATCCTGAATAACATTAATTCTTTGTTTTTTGTTTTTTGTACTGGAAATCGAACTCAGGACCTTGTGCTTGCCAGGCAGGCACTGTGCCACTGAGCTAAATCCCCAGTAACACATTAATTCTAATCCAAGAAAAAAGCAGTGAGTAGACAGGAAACAACAGACCAACAACCCAATCACCCTTTTATCTTGAGCATTTGGGAGGAGTACAATTTTTCTCTTAGCAATGAGCAGCAATTCAGAATGTTAAAAATATCGAATTGTGTAAATGAAATATTTATGAGTTATAAGTCATAATTCAGCATTATGTTATGCCCATTTGGGCTAGAAAGTAGGGAGTTTTCCAGAAAATCACTGTAAAACCCCCCATCTCAGCCCCACTCTCCCACCTGGCTCCTTCAACATTTCATGCAATCACTACGATACTATTCTAAAAGGAATGCAAAGTTTGCAGAAAATCACAGAGGAAAAGAGAGAAGCATTGTGCATAGCATCAGCTATGCAAGGTGGAAGGAAAGACGGGATCCCCAGGGGACAGATTTTTATTACCAACTTTAGCACTATTTGACTTAAATCATGAGCATCTACCATTTGGATAAATAAAACTAATCATAAAATGTATGCTAAGTTAACAAAAAAGCATAGCCAATATATATTCATCTCTAGATACAATTTCAGCAATACTACATGAGTGCTAAATACCAGACACCTCACGAAAAGTGATACGTAGTGTGACTGTGACAAAGTGCATACAGGAGAGGTGGTGATACTCATGCTTGAATAGTATTCAATTAGTGAAATGCATGATCCATGTGACAGTTAAATAAAGCTATTACAAATGGAAACCAATCTTTATAAACCACATGTTCTATGATCAATATCCCATTTATGTACCATTTTTATCAAAAAAAATTGATCACCAGTAAAAAGCAAAAGCTAATCTTATCAACCAAATAATGGAACACTTAACTATGTACAAAGCAGCAGGGGATGAAACAAAGAAGCTGTCAAAGCAATTGCCCAACTCAAGGAGCTTAATTCTTCATTTTGAACAATACTCGCCAACCATGATGAACAGACAAGAGATTTACACAGAAGGAGCTTCCAAGTTCAGAGAACTGACTGGAAGACCAGCACAACAAGCTCCAGAAGCTGGCAAAAAAGGAGAGACTGAATGCCAAGAACAGAGATGAGGCTGTGGTTGGGTTACTCTAGTTAAAGTGCTACACTGGTTGCTGAGCACCAAGCCACCTGATTCCAGGCTGAGCAGCCAACTCTGCCACCTTGAGCCAGATGCCACTGCCATCCCCTATGTTACAGGGAACCTCAAAATGTGCTCCAGCCAGACTCAAAGCCCCACCCAAGAATTTCTAACTGCTTTTCTTCAGTTATGTACTCAGCCCTGCTGGTAAGAATGCTGAGAAAATAAGTTTCTTCCAGGCTCCCAGAGCCCAGTGTCCCCTCCCAAGATAGAAATAGGGGATTCTCAAAACACACGAAGTGGGGTCAAAGGCTGGAAGCCAGGGAGTAAAGCAAAATGAATGTCACCACAGTAGGTGTACAGAATACATGTGAAAAGTCAGCCATCAATGAATGAAAAATGAGAAGCTAAAAACTATTCCTTATCAATTTCCTAAACAAATTGCTGGATTCAGTCCTATATTATAAGTGTATTAATCTTCAAAATATTATAAACAGGCAAGAATAATGAGGTTATAAATCACTTAGAGTTTGGAGAAGAAATAAATTTAGTTCTCACATCATCTAAATCCCTCAGCTGTAACTGTTTCTCCACTAAAAGCTGCATACAACCTCGTCTTATTTCCAGGGAAGCAATAGATTTTAGCAACAATGGAAAAAAATTACCTTCACTTTTCATCAAAGTGTTAAACCTATTTAAAAATAATACCACACAAAAGAATATCATTCTTTCAAAACACAAATATTCATACTTTCTCTAGACCTATGCTGCCCAAGGTTTCTTTTTGTTTTGTTTAATGTGATGCTGAGAATTTTTTTAATTGTACATGTGGCTCCCCTTTGTGACTAGAACTACACTTCATTTCTATTATATAGATATATCAAATATCTGGTCTACAGAGCCACAGTTTATCCAGCTCATTCTCTAAATGATTAGTGCTGCGACAGTTCTGATCTGCCCTCTCCTGAAAGGTATGCTGCCAACTCAAAGGAATTCAGGGGACCAGAAACTTCCAGGGAGACCTGCTTCATAGCTGTGGCCTCCATGAAGAAGGAAAGAAGGCCAAGAGAGGTGGGAGAAACACTTGTAGGTAATCTTTACTGGTAAAAATAAGCCCCCAGGGAGCAATACTGTTAGAAAAACACAACAGTTTGTGCTTTGTGGCCAAATATTATAACTTCCTAAATTTCAACAGCCACATCTGCCATGGAATTACTGCATGTACACATTATTTCAAATGGAAGTCCAAGTAAGTAAAGGCATCCCCCAAAGTATGGTTTCTCCAAAGCACTGCGTGGAGAGTACCAATGTAGTTTGTCCTAACCCATTGCTTTCACATATACCAGCCAACCATTGACAGTCAAACTTAAATTACATCATCAATTGCTAAGAGAAAAGTCACTAATCAGTTGGAAGGATGGATTTATTTCATCATAGAAAACACCACTGAATACTTCAGAGGCTTGAGCAAACTCTGAGAAAACCCAACTCTTCCATCTGACTTCACTTCAGCGCAATGAAAAATTTCATGACCCTGGCTGTCTTTACACAGCTGTTCTCAAAACTAACCAGTTAGGCCCACACAATCAAACTTGTGGCTGTTCCTACCAGTGTAAAAACTGATACTAGCAAAATGCAAATACCAATGAAACCCAAATATACAACTAAAATAAAGACAGAGCCCTAAATAACAACTCTGAAAAATGATGTACTCATTAATTTATTCACAAGCCCTGACTGCCCATCTGCCTGCTCCAGGCAGGCAGTGGCCCAGGTGCTGGAAACATGACACAGAAAAAAACAGGTTCCTGCTCTTGAGGGGCTCATAGTATGGTTGGTAGGGATGATAGAGGGAAGACACTCTGACAACCAAGGGGGAGACATCAGGTTGGTGGTGCATACAAGGGGCAGCAAGGACCCCAGGCAGGTAATCACAACTCCCCCAGAGACGGACTTCAGGGACAGCAGGGAGCAACTGAAACAAACCATTAGTTTCAAGCATGGGTGGAGTAAGGCCCCATCTCACCTCTCTACAGGAGGCTGACTTCCTGCAGAAAATTGCCACTGGACAGAACTCTTTTCATTCTTGAACCAAGCAGAGCAGATCCTGTGTCCCAGGCACAACCAGAACCAAATCACTAATTCAGTTGAGCTTTATGCACCAAAGGTAAAAATATTCCTTATGGCTGATTCTGAAATCCTGTTCTCCAAACTGGGTTTATCGGCAATAAAGCTGATGTTTTGCTTTCCATCTATTTTGCTCCTCTCCTTGTCTGAACTGATTCTCAACTTGGAAAGAGAAAAATGGGTGCTATTCCCTGGATCTCAAAAAAAAAAAAAAACTCTAAGGTAAACATGCACACACATGTGTAAACAGCAAGCACATAAGTGCACAGCAAACACATGCACATACACAGACACACACACTCATTCATTTATACAATCCTTGTGGACCCCTAAGACAGACAACACTACACTGACAATTGTTTCCTTCTCCAACACTCAGGCCCATGTCTGAGCAACTAGGCTTCTGGGTTTACCACTCTGACACAATGTTCTCTGCAAGGCCAAGAGACCTGAACAAGACCCCCAACAGTCAGTCTCCTCAACCTTGACCATGGACAGCACGTAATATCACTGGCCACACCAGTACACCTAGATATGCAATGTAATACACATTTATTCTGGCATTTTGAATATATTTTGTCATAGCAGCCTAAACAAATTAAGACAGAAAGGGAGAAGGCAGAGGACAGAATTTGGAAATTCCTTTGATGTGGAAAGATCGAAAAGAGCTAGCAGAAGACTTCGAGGTCAGTAAAGTGTTTTCATCATTTCTATGTTCTTATATGGTGCTTGCTCCCTGGACAGACTATGAAAGAGCCCTGCAAAAAAAACACCCACATTCTACTCCCTGGAACCTGCAGAAATCACCTCACATAGCAACAGGTGTGGATGAGGCTGAGCCTTCACAGGTATGATTAATTTAAGAACCTTAAGTGAGGTGATCATCCGAGATTATTCAGGTGGACCCTAAATGCCATTATAAAAGCAAAGCAGAGGGAGGTTTGACACACAGAGAAGACAGATACATGAAAGTGGAGCAGAGAGGGCTTTTGCAGATGCTGGGCTGGAAGTCTAAGTGCTAAGGATCCAAGGAATGCCAGCAGCCACCTGAAGATGGCAGAGACAAAGAGCAGGTTTGTCCCCAGAGTTTTGGAGGAAGCCCAGCGTGTAATACTTGACTCCGGCCCAGTGAAACTGATTTTGGACTTCTGATCTCCAGAAGTACAAAAGGAATTTCTGCTGTTTGAAGTCATCATGTTTGTAGTAATTTATTATGACAGCCATAGAAATGAATATATTCCCTCCAACTTTGCTGACCTCGAAGTCTTCTGCTAGCTCCTTTTGATCTTTCCACATCAAAGGAATCTCCAAATTCTGTCCTCTGCCTTCTCCCTTTCTGTCTTAGTTTGCTTAGGCTGCTATAACAAAATATATTCAAAATACCAGAATAAATGAGTGTTATGGTGCATATCTAGATGTACCCCAAAGCCTTATGT
>RJWM01020688.1:0-36694 GCA_004363535.1 Dasyprocta punctata | reverse complement strand
GTGCCACCTCACAGCCCCAGGAGAGAAGAAACACTGGGTGCACAGGTGGGCAGGCAGGGACACTAGAAAGGGGCTGTGGCTGGGGGTTTTTCTTCCTAACTCAAAAGCTGAGAGGCAGGAGAGTCCACAGAGGAGCCAGACCAGTGCCCATGCTATGAACAAGACACCTAAGACCCAGAGTAACAAGCAGGGCAGTGGCAGGACATTAATACCCAGGCGTCCTTTTTTGTAACTCCAGCACCCATGCTTTAAGAATCTCTTAGTTTCCTTGAATTTCCCCTTTATAGGCCTCTGTCTTCCCAACTGTAACACCAAGGGCTGAGTTGGGTGATCACCAGGCTGCTTCCAGAATCAATGGGATGATCTATAAAGTTAGAACGGCTGCTGGGCTGGGCTGCCTGGCCCTCCTGGGTTTGACACTAACTGTACTTGGGAATTCCTGGCTTTGCCCAAGTCCTTCAGATGTGCCATTCCTCCTGCCCTCCTTCCCAGTTTCTGGGCTGCACCCTCAGCAAGCTGTCATGCTTCCCTGGCCTCCTCCCTGGAGAGGTATGCACCAGAGGACCCCAACTGAGAAGTGACTCACCCAAGGTGGAATGTCAGGCACTGTGACAGGTGAAAGCAGGGAGGCATTTTAAGCCAGGATTCAATTGGTGTCTTTCTGATGGCCACCCACTCTCAGACCACCCCATGCCCAAGAGTCCCTCCCACACTCATGCCACTGCTCCACTGAACATCAAAGACTTCCACATTCCCTCCTGCCTGCAGTCACATGAAGAGAACCAATTCATGGAGCATGAGGGCGCAAGAAGGGGCTGAGACACTGAAGAACCACACATGGCTTCAAAGGCTGCCGAGAAAGCCACACCTAAACACACAGGGCCAGGAACACATGTTCAAGGACAGGCAAAGGCACCCAGGAAGAGAACCCCCACGAAGATATGTGTATGCATATGTCTCCCGCCTCTGCCACACCCACAGATCATACACAAACACACGTGCCCATTGAACACATGCATATCCATAACATGCACGTACACACAAATTAACAAATACACTCAAACAAGCTCACAGATTCACCTTGATATTCAGTGCCCATGAATGACACTGGCACACAGGCCAGTCACACCAGCACAGGCAGGGAAACTGGCCCAGAAGCTCAAGTTGCTGGGAGCCCAGAGCAAGGGTGCAAATCAACGCTTCCCCCAAACCCTGTGCACTGCATATGGGCCTCCCTTTGGGGTAGTCTCTGAGGACTCCCTGCTTGCATCTCTCATACCCTGAAAGCTCATTTTTAGAGCTCTCTGGATGTGTGGTTTATGAGGTCGTGGCAAGAGCTGGAGAACCCTGTCCCTACCTGTCTCCTCCTGCTCATCCGCACCCCTGAAGTTTCCCCATCTGGCACACCTCTTAGGTCCAAGAGCACCTCGATCCCTAGGTGTCCTCAGATCAAACACAACTCTATGTCCTCCTTCCTGAAAAGGCAGGAGAGCAGAGGGTTTACATGCAGATGTCCCCTAAAGCTTGATGTGGCCATACGTGAGACTTCTGGGAGGTGACTAAGTCATGAGTGCAAACCAGAAACCTCACCAGCCACTAGCCAGAGGGGACAAGAAACAGATGTCCCCTTTCTGCCTTGGCCCTGCTCACCCTTCAGGTCTCTCTTCCCAGGCTTAGGTTGATACCTTGAACCAAGAAAGTCTTTCTGCAGACTCATCACATTTGCAATGTTACAAGAATTTGTTTAAATCCTTCCACTACATTGGACCACAAAGCCCCAGAGCAGGGACCATGGCATTCTGACAGGTGTTCCCTAAATACTTTCTGAATTAATGAGTAGGTATTTCTGATGGAAAAAAGAGAAAGTGCTCTGGGAGGCTTTTTAAAGGATTTCACTTAGGAGCAATCCAGGTGGGCTTGCTGGAAAAGGCATTTTAGAAACACCTAAGATGAGACAGCAAATGAGCTTGCCGAGATGAGCAGGGAGCAGGACAGCCACGGGCAGCCGATCCAGGAAGATTCCCAGCACAGGCAGAGGGCTGAAGGGAGGACAGTGGTGAGTCGGGCTGCCTCACAGGGTCCCTGGAGTTATCACAGGCCTTGGTCCTCCAAGTCACACACCACCACTACAGACCTCTGACGGTCTACAGGAGGGAGGAGAGAAAAGCCCAGTCACAGAGGGTGGGAGTAAAGGTGGGAGGGCCCACGGTATCTGCCAGTGCCCAGGCCTGAGTGGATAGTGTTGCACAGAAATCAGAAATTGCTGAGGTCCCAGCCAGGCATGTGACAGCCCAGAGCAGCCAGGGAGTATCTCAGCATCCCATAAATCCTCCGGCCACCCTGGCCCTTAGCATAAGCCTGTCGCAGAGGTCTGGCGGGGCACATACAGCTCATCAACTCTCTAGTTGGAGGCACAGAACACACCCTCTTCTTTCTCTTCTCCCTGTGTCCCTCCCCGTTCTGTGTCCTGTGTGTGAGTGAATGCTTTCAGCAGAGGCCATGGGCAGAGTGGCCAGGAAACAACACTCAGGGTCAAGGAGATGGGATCAACATCCAGCCCTGCCATTCATAACAATGAGGGCCACTGCCATAGGCTGATAAGACTCAGCCGAGGTATTCATGAAGCTGGCTTCCGGGGCTGCATGACAGCTTTACATGACTAACATCGTTTAATTCTCTCAGCCCAATGTGCAGGTGGGAAAGCAGAGGCTGAGAAAGGACAAGCAACTTGGAACCAGGAAGTGGCAGAGTTTGGCCCAGCCCCACTCGTCTGCTCCAGAGCTGTAACTCTTGATTTCTCCACCGGACTATGAGGTGCTAAGCAAGCATCTTGGCTTCTCTGTGACTCAGTGTCCCCAACTGAACAATGAGTGAACTGATTCAGCTGATCTTGCAATCCTTTCCAGCTTGAGCTTGCCTCCCTGGTGACTTAATTGCTGGGGACAACAAATGATAGGGACCTTCTGGGGACAACAGCTAGCCCAAGGGGGAATGCTAATGGTAGGTGTTGAGTCTGATGCCCCAGGGCAGCAAGGCAGGGAAGTCATTTCTCCCTGACAAGAGCCACCAGGGCACGAGGGGACCCCAGAGAACCCTGGCTTGAGGATCAGTAAACCCGAGTGGGAGGAGGAGCAGTGGAGACAGCCCCATAATTCTACCCTGGTGAGTGAGAAGTGCTATTAAAATCACTTAAAAAAAAAAAAAGACAAATCAAGGTATATCATGACAGGCACAAATTCCCTATGATGCAATGTGATCATTGTATATACCTATATTATACCAATAAACTTAATTAAAATAAGTAAATAAAATGTGAAAAATAAAATCACTTTTCACCAGAGAACCGAAAAACACTCATTTAATTCTGCTCCTCCTAGGTGAGGACTCTGGGCCTTTCTCCCTTGGGTGGAATCTAGCACCTGCAGACCCGGCTCATCTGAGAGCTTGGCCTGGAGAGCTCAGAGGAGCTCCTGGGCTGAAGTCACAGTCAGAGTCCAGGCAAGGGCTGCTGTCCTCACTGGGGCTCTGGGGCAGGCTGGGCAACTTGTCCTGACCTCTCCTCCCAGGGCAGTGGCCACTCTGGTCTTAGGGGAAATATAGGACTCTCAGAAGCAGGGAGATGACTGCCTCTCTTCCCTGCTCGCCGCACTCCCTCCATTGAATACGCTTGTCCTTTGCATCCCCCTCTCTCACACCTTCACCCCCACCGGGTGCCTGCCACAGGTGAGGCTGTGCACCAACGCTCAGGGTTCAGGCAGATCAGAAACAGGCCCTGCCCCTGAGAAGGTCACTGCCCAGCTGGTGGGAGAGGCAGCCACATGGTGGATGGGTAAGTGACAGGGTCCTGGAGAGGCTGTGCTGGTGGGGCATTCCGGAGCCCAGGGCGGGGTGCCTGTGCATGGGGGGCCGCTTTCAGGGAAGGAGTCTGGGTAGCAATCAGGGTGCTCTTGAAGCAGAAAAGCAGGGAGGAACTGTGGGTGGAGGCTGTGCCATCTAAGGCGCTGGGGCAGGGGAGTTACAATCATGGCTCGTTTTAGATGTTCTTTAAGCAGTTCCACAGGAAAAGTTACTCATCCCGACATGAAGACTTGTGAAGGAAACAGATGTCACTGCCTCCACCTCCACAGAGGGCCTCCTGGCTTTGGAAACAATAATTCCCACCCAAGAACTGAAATATAATTCTGCCTGCAATCCAACCCAAATGCCACTTGATCGCTTTATTTTCACAGCAGGAGAAGGTGAGGAAAAGAAGGCGTCCGCACCTTGCACCTCATATCTAGGCTCTTGGTTTCTTGGGGAGGGGGGCTGCAGGGCCAGAGGGCAGGTGCAAAGCGGAGCTCAGTTCTGCTTTCTGAACCACAGGACCAGGCCTGCAGGAAGCAGGGCCCAGACACGGTAAGGCAGAGAGAAGTAAGACCCTGCTCTGTCCCCCATGGGCTGTGTGACCCAGGCCCCGGCACCTCCTCTCTGTGGGACTCAGCAACCTCACCCATAAGCAGGAGAGAATGATAAAACTGGGGCTGTGTGCAGATGGCCAGGCCCTGCAAGGGCCTCAGCCTCCTTGCCCGGAGCCGAGTGATTCCCAGCCAATTCCACACTCCCCATCGACCCCGCTCCCATCACCTTTGGAAAGTGAGATGCATGTGACCTGGCACAGGTGCAGTGAGATGACACCCGAGAGAGCCCAGCACAGGCCCTGGCCCAGGGTCCTACATGAAACAGGCTTGAAGATTCCCCCACAGTGCCCAGAGCAGAGAGGAGGGGGCGCTGGGAGGGGAACCCAGGTCAGCAGGATCTGGAGCCCAGCTCTAGGCACCATCCCGCCTCTCCTGAAATGCCCGCCTCGCCTTATCCCTGGAAACCATCATAGGATAACAGGACCAAGAGTCCACTGGCCCCAGCCTGGTGACCACAGGGCAGCAACCTTCCTAGCAGCCTGTGTTCTGCCCACCTCAGCCTGTGATCTTCCTTCTGAAGGAAGGTTGTCTTGGTTCCAGACCTTGTCCCCTCCAGTGTCACTGACGAGGGTCCCCTTTCAGAGTTCTAGCTCTGATCAATCCTGTCCAGTCAGCTCAGCCCTGGGCTCAGCTGTCACCAGGGGACCAGGTGCTCCCCGAAGGGCACTGTGCCTAGCCCCAGCCACAGGCCCTGCAGCTCAGTGAGCTCAGCAGTCTCCCTGTGGCCCTGGGCACACAAACCCCCACACTTGGGCTCTCCCTGGGAGCAGCCACCCAGGCGTCCACTCGCTGCCCTCTGCTGCCCCCCACTGGTGGGAAGCCCCCTGCACAGAAACCTCCAGCTCTGTCCATCTGTAGGACCCCTGGGAATGTAGTCACTGGACCCCCTCACGCTTCTCTACCTCCTGGGACCCGAAGAAGTGAGCATTAGAGACAGGGAGGGAGGCTCAGCCTTGGGCAATTCATCTGGGCCATCCCAAGTCACAGAGGGGAGGGGGCCCACCTTCAGTCCTGCTCGCTCCCAGGCAGACTGCTCGGGGGAGCAGCACCCCCAGTGCCCAGGGCAGTGGGGCCAGAGGAAGCCAGGCCCCCAAACCGCATCACTCCTGCCAGTCTTGGACCTGAAGATCAAGTGGATTGAATCTAGGACCTATGAACATAGTCCCCCACCTTTTTTTAAATTGTGAGACAAAATCTTGTTAAATTGCTATGCTGCCCAGGTTGGGCTCAAACTTGTGATCCTCCTGTCTCAGCCTAAGCCTTGTTCTAAGCCTTGTGTGCTTTGTGCTACTCTGGACCACTTCACCTCGCTTTCTGGAGACTCCATACTCCTATCAATACAGCTTCATCTTCTATCTACTCTGTTCAGTGTGCTGAGTCTCCTGTCCCCTGTATTCCAGCTGCTTCTTCACATTTCAGCCCCCAAACCGCTGCCAGTTCCTGCTGTCATTTGCTCCTACTTTTTCCCATCTCCTGAGCTCTGCAGGGTCTGTTGTGGCCACCTGGAATCTCCTTTCTCCCTCTCCTGCCTAGAAATTACTTCATCAAGCCCAAGGGGACCCCTCTGTGTTTCCGCAGGTAGCAGCTACACTTGAATCCTATTTGCACCTTCAGAGCACAGCACAGGCCCCGACACACAGTTGGTGCTGATTAAAAATGTGTTGGAAAAAAAGAGAGAGAGGGAGGAAAAAGAAAGAAAGGAAGGAGGAAAGGAAGGAAGGAAGGACAGAAGGAAGGAAAAGAAAGAAAGAAAGAAAGAAAGAAAGAAAGAAAGAAAGAAAGAAAGAAAGAGATAAAAGAAAAGAAAAGAAAGTTAGAGAAGGGCAAGAGAAAAAGAAGTTAGCCCACCCCTGTGGCAGGATGGAATGCCAGATACCAGAGCTTGACTCCACCTCTGTATGACCTTGGGGCACAGCCCTCTTATTCCTGAGACCTATGTTATGGTTTAGAGCTAAAATAACCACTCAAAGCCCCATGCATTCACAGGTGGGGCTTTTGAAAGATGATTGAATCCTAGGGGCACTACTTTAATCAATGATTGATCACTGTGCCATTGGGATGTAGTTAGAAGAGGTTTATCAGTGAGAGTGTGAGATGGAAGGGAGTATTCACATTTCTAGCTCCTTCCCTCCCTTTCTTTCTGCTTCCTGGCTGCCATAGGTTGAGCAGTTTTCCTACACCATACCCTTTCACCATGTTGTTTCTGCCTTGGAGCCAACCAGTCATGAACTGAATCCCCCCAAACCCTAAACCAAAATAAACCTCTCTTCCTTTAAATTGCAGGTGTTGGATATTTTGTCCAAAAATAGGAAAGTAACTAATCTACTTTGCTTGCTTGCTTGCTTGCTTGCTTTAAATAGGTTCTCACTACGCAGTTCAGGCTGGCCTTGAACTCACGAGCCAAGCTAGCCTTGAACTTGTACTAATCCTTCTGTCTCAGCCTTCCAAGTACTGGGTTAACAGGCATATACCACCAAGCCTGGCACACCTTGGCTTCCTAATGCATACCATGGAGCTAACGAGACTACCTTCCTGTTTATTAATGGGTGATCGACCTCATACCCCACTACATCCTGGAGTTCCACTTCTGTCCTGGGCCTCAGACTCTACCTGGCCTCCTACTCAGGAAGTTCTGTGCCCCCACACTCTCCCTGGGCACCCTGGATAGCTCCACCCCCTGCCTCCCTCTGTAAGAGAGAGGCCTCTGCCCATGGAAAGTAGACTGTAGCTTCTCTTCTTTCTGGTTCCCTAACCAGCCGGCTCCAGGAAGCCAGGCTGGAAGGGCTGAGGCTGGGGGGCCTGCTCTTCCACCACCCACTCATCAGTCAGGCACTGCAAGGGACTGGGTCAGGCGATGCCAGCTGCCGTGCTGAACTGCCATGCTGACATCAACCTCGGGGGCAAATTCCTCACATTTTAAGAGAGAAACTGGGTGCTACTGTGTGGCCTCAATCTGGGTTCCAGTTCTACACCCAGCTCTAGTTGCCCAGGGTTGGATGGCTGCTGTCCCTCCACCTGTTTGGGACCGCAGATACATGTCCCTGTGCCTGGGTCAGAAGCAGTCTGGACAGGGGGAGGGAGCCTGGTGTTCTGGACAAGCCTGCCCTCTCTGGTCTCAGTTTCTCCATGTGTGCAGTGGCTTGACCTGCCTGCCTGTTCCCCATTCCAAAGCCAACCTGGAGACGCCACAGCCGACAAGGGGCGTAACAGAGGCAGGACAGTGGCATTCACAGCTCCCGGCAGCATCTCCTCCCTGCCCGTCAAGTCACACCCTTCTCCACTCGGCAGTCTCCAGCCACACTGAGTCTGGCGGCCAGGAGGTGGCAGTGTGCTGATGGGTAGAAGGGAGAGAGCAGGGCCTCCAGGACATGGGGTCTGTAAATGGTCACTTCCGGAGTCCCCCTGCCCAGGCATTGACAGGGGCTGGGAGAAAGGCCAGCTCTGCTGCTGGGGGTCGATGTCCAGGTGCTGAGAGGAGAGCGCAGGAGGGAGCTGGCCTGAGGAGCATTGGGCGGGTGTGGTGCAGGGACCTGGGCTCCATCACAGGCTCTGCCCTGGACTTGGTGTGTGACCTTGGGAAGGCCCTCCCCTCTCCGAGCCTCATTCTCTCCTCTACAGCGGGTGGTCTGGACGGAATCACCTCTAACGGTCTTCTGGGTGATTACCCTCAGCCTGTGTCTCTGGTCATGTGCCTGCTTCAGTGTTTGGGAGACAGCGACAGAATAAACACAGGGAGGGTGTGTGGGCAGGCTGTGGGCAGGCTGTGGGAGTAGGAGGAGGGGTGAGCAACTGGGAAAGCTGAACTGCACCACTCACATCTACCCCTACCTTAGCCATCACCCCTTATGGCTCTGGTGTCCTGTAGGAGAAAGCCCAAAGGCTCACCAAAACCCCTCACATTCGTCTCCGTCATGTTCCCAACCTCACCCAACACTCTAATCAGACAGGGCCATTGATTTAGATTCCCCTCTCACTGGAACAGTCTCCCTTTGTTCTTGACAAACTCTTACACATCCCTCAGAGCCCAGCATCAAAAGTCCTTATAGACACTCTTTCCTGCTCCTCTCCCCAACCCCCACCCCCAGCCAGAGAGCCCTTATTCTGGGTTCCAGTCCCTCTCCAGGTACATCTCTGTCATGGCATCAGAACCATGAAGGATATACACAAGCAGGCATTCATTAAAAGTGAGTTATTGAAAAGAACCAAAGATCTGCTTCCACAAGCATCTGCAGTCAGACTGGTACTGAGTTTATCTGCAGCTTCTGCCAGCCCCCTGGGCCTTCCCCTCTGACACTTCTCCTTCTCTGTTTCGCAAAAAATAGCCCTGAGACCTAATTTCAGCTAAACCTTCAAACAGGACTCTCCACTTTCAACTTCCCAAGGAGGAATCAATTGGCTGTCAAGTTTCCGCAGCCTCTGCCACCTCCCACATCCTGACCCCATCCACTCCTCAAGGTCAATGGGAAGGGGCAGGGCAGGGCAGAGGAAGGAAGGAGGAAGCACCCTGCCCACAGCAGGGGAGGCTGGCCTGGGGTGGTGGCAGGCTGAGGGCTCCCAAGCCGACCAGAAGGGTCACCAGTTCCTGGCTGGGCGTCACACCCCTGGGTACCTGGCAGAGCCCCCAGACCCAGGCCAATGATCTGTCTGCATATCAGGGCCCCTTTGTTGCACCCCCTCCCTTACACAGGCCTGGAGAAGCCACAGCTGGGTTCGAATCCCAGCACTCAAGAGATGAGCAGGAGGTCACTTCAGGCAGCTACTCCCAGACCTTCCCCCATCCTGCCATCATCCCAGGGTCTCCCTACAGCTCTTGGGGCACAACCTCTGGCACTGTGTGGCCCTGGGGGCCTGGTCCCAGCCCTTCCCTACCTATGGGAGGGAGAAAGAGGTGCCGGGTGGGCATGCGGTCCATATCTCCCCCAAGCCCAAGCCTGGCATGATGCCCCACAGGACCTTATAGCCAAGCTGACCGAGTCTGAAGCCCTCTCTGTCTCTTAGTTGCTGCACCAGAACACTTAAACACCACACCCAAACCCAAACTCAAACCCATGCTGCCTTACCAGGTCCACTCCCTTCATTTCAAAGAAAGGGGAACTGAGGCAGAGATGGGACTGGCACAAAGCCGCCATGCCCTGCAGAAAGCCTAGCGGAGACGGTGCTGACTCTCAGGTGGGAAGAGGCCTTGTGGGGGGTGGGGTGCTCCTAGCTGAGTGGTGACTTCCAAAGAGTCCAGCCCTTCCCTGGCCTCAGTCATTGCAGAGGAGGTGGACTGAGAAGCCCTGGGGACCACAGACCCTGGCACACCAGTTCTCCCAAAGGGGCACTACTGGGGAGATGGTGACATCTTGTCACTCGGGATGAAATGGCAGTGACAGAGGCAATGATTTGACACTGCAGGGTCTCCTCTGCCTCCCCCAGGCGGAACCATGTTCCCGGGGCTCCCTCGGGGTCTACACAGAGTAAGCGGGAGTCGGCTGAGCAGGAGGATGCGGCTACAGAGGGGCACCAGTCGGTAAGCGTAGAGCTGGGTCAGGGAAGCTAAGCTTCCGGCCTGCATGGAGTCTTGGGTGCAGGTCTGTGCCCATGGTAAAGGCCAGGGTCACCAGGTCCTCTCACAAATATGACACCCTCTGACTTCTGCACCTACCCTCCTCAGATATATACGAGTTTGAAGCACAATTCATATGCTGACAGTGGATCTCATCTGCGAAGCACCTACCTGCAGCACACGGGCGCCGGCATGTTAGCAGCGAGCCGCCAGCACAGCCCGCAAGGCAGGCCTGCCACTCCACACTCTGCTGACCAGCAGGACACGGGGTCTGGAAAAGCTGAGTGACTACCAAGCTCACACCATTCACAGAAGAGCTGGGGTTCAAACCCAGTTCCCCCCTACCCGGCCCCGCTCTGAGTACCAGTCCAGCATAGAGTCGCACCTTACATCCCTTTCCTTCACTGCTGCACACAAAGGACCAAAGTGTCCAGAGAAGAACACGAAACTGACAGTGCCCAACAGTCCCAGCACGGGTGCCTGCCTGTCACGGAGTTATGTGACACCAGAAACGTGGCTTTACATCCGTGAACCTCAGTTTCTTCATCCAGAAACTGGTGACACTCACAGTACCATCCCTTGGGGGTGCCCCAAGGAGTGGCAAAAACACCAGGGGAAATGTGCTCCTCACCCTGCAGACCTTATCCAGCCAGGTGACCTGGGGGTTGAGTACTAGGTAGCCAGTGCTGGCTTGGATCCACAGGTGTTTCCACACCAGGGAACGAAAGGAAGATGCCACAACATAAAAAGTGCCAAGCCAAGTTGGCGGCTACAGAGCTGCAAATTATAGCAACTCTGAGGTGTGATGTTCACTCATTACAGAGAAAGGGAACAAGCAGAGAAGCTGCGCCAACAGGGTTTCTCCTCCTCCCAGCTCCAGGAAGTGTATAGGCCTGGGATCAGAGACACCTGGGTCCCAATCACGGTGCCACCATTTATGAGCAATTGGAGTATGGGCAAGCGACTTCACCTCCTGAGCCTCAGTTTCCTCACCTGTGAAATGGGGCACTCAACGCATCACCTCGTCTGGAGGATTAAGAGATGAGGGACGCAGAATGGCGAGCGCAGTGCCTGGCATGTGCAGTGCTGTAATGGAGGTGGCTGCAGTGTGATTTAACACTGTTCCCTGAAGTCCCATAGGCTCAAGCTACTCCTGTGACCCTGACTGCTACCCAGAAGGGAAATCGGGGTCACCTTGGTGGAGCACTGGCCACACAGAGGGGTGACCCCAAGTCTTCTCAGCACAGACTCCTCACTGCCAGAGGCTGATCCCCATCCTGGGACTCTGAACCACCTCTTAGGTGAGCTTGCCAGAATGCAGATGCCCAGGCTCTGCCTTGGGCCCCAGATGTGATCTCAAACAGCCCCCCAAACCTATTTACGCCACATGGACAGGCAGAGGGTCAGCGGCCCTGGGGGAAACACCGTCCCCTCAGCCCTCACTCAAGTCTCCACCTGACACAGACCTGACCCAGTTCCCAGCCTCCCCCACCGCCAGTCCCAGACAGCATTTCAATACACCACGATACAGGCACAGAATGCGTGGCTAGTGCGCCTCCATCCCTCTGCAACCTCGAGTCCTCCTCGCCATGCTACCTGGCTATTTCCAGGGCCCAGCCCCAAAGTCAGTCTGTTCCTTGGAGCCCAAGTCACAGGTAATGGCCAGTGCTGTGTACTCTGCACCCCCGCCCTCTCTCCTCTGCTTGCAGCCATGGGGCTGCCCCTCATCCTCTGGGCCCCTATGCAAGCATTACCTCCTGACTACACCACCTCTGGGAAGCCCTCCTGGTCCTCTCGGTCACAGCTGCCCTAAGCGCTGACACAAGAGGGAGAGCTATTGGGGGGCTTTGTCTCCCTGGTGCTCACCTAGCCAGGCTTCAGCTGTCCCTAGAACGAGGCCTGGCGTGCACCAGGCAGGCCATAAAACCTGAGTGAATGAACAGATGTTGCAATGGTCCAATCTCCATTTCTCTCATGAGAATGTAAGCACTATGTACTACAAATGTGTGCTAATAACAATTTTTAAAATTAAAAAAAATTTAAAACCTTCATCTCTGATACAGACCTGAGCTCCCTGGGGGAAGACAAGGTGTCCACTACTACTTCATCGCCAGTCTGGTGCCTGCCACATCTCTGGATGGAGGAACACAGCCATGCTTGCTGAATGAAGGCGGCAAGGGCCCCAGAACTGTCTGTGTGGGCATGTGTGCATGGCTCTTTCCGAGGCCCAGAAGTCAAATGTTCAGAGTTACTGGGCTCTGTTTCCATAAAGTCATTTAGATTTGTAATAAAAAGTATATTGTGAATTGCCTAAATTTAATAGCTATGACATTCAAGGGGTGATCCAAAGATATGGTGAATGATTAAATAAAAAATTACTACAGTAAAAGACACAGTGTCAAGAATAGGATAAGTATATTCACAGTGGGGGGTCTTGTGAGTGTTTCGAAGGCAATAAATAGCGGTATGTCTTTTACTGTAATAAAATTTTTAATTTAAACATTCACTGCATTTTACGATCTCTCTCATTGATCAACCACTTATGGCAATTTCTGTCAAATAAAAACACTACAGTGTGTTCTCATCGACCTTCTTTAGATCTGGCACCATGCAACTTCAGCTCTTCCCCAAAGTTAAAATGACCACGAAAGGTAAATGGTTTGAATGAATGCAGGACATCAAGGCAGCTACAACACCACAACTAAAGACACTCATGAAAGAGGACTCCCAGAGTTGTTTCAGAAAGTGGCAAGAACAATGGGATGAGTGTGCTCAAAGCAAAGGGGAGTATTCCGAGGAGAATTAATAGTACTATATCTTTTACTACAATAAACACTTTAAAATTTAAATATTCACCATCGTTCTTTTTTATCACACCACATATATGCTATGTTTTGTCAATTCTAAGGCATCATTAATAGGAGAATACAGACTTATCTCATTTCCTACCAAACCAGAGTTAAGCAATGACATGCTATACAGTATTCTAAGAGAAATGGTAAAATACAGAAACAAAAACTGTATCTCAGTGGGTATGCACAAGAGGTGACAGATGAAGCCTACCCTCTTCTTCCCAGCAGGACACCTCCAGTCCTGGTGGCCCTCAGGGCTGTCTGTCCTCCGCCTGCCCCCTCCCTTGAAGGATGGGACCCATGTGGCCCCCGGGGTGGGGCTGAGCCACGGAGAGGGGAGCAGCTGAGGGATCGGATACCTAGAGCAAGGGAGGCTGGATGCTCTCCCGGTCCATGAGGCTGCAGGAAGGGGGGTCGTGGGGTCGCAGAGCAGCACCCCGGGGCGAGGTGGTGATGGTGGTGGCAGTGGCGGTGGTGGTGGCGCAGAGATAGTTACCGTGACCCGGAACGGTGTAGCGGCCGAGGGCTCCATGCTGGGGCTCTTCTCTGAGAGGCTGCCGGGCAGGCTGCGCCGGGAGCCCGGCCTTTCTTGGGGTGACTCTGTCAACAGAGAAAGAGAGAATGTCAGCAAACTCAACAGCTCCCATATACACGCCATGGTCTTCCTGCCACCCCATCCAGGCTAAGACAACACACAAACTGGTTTCTATAAAATGGTGTAGCTACTGTAGAAAAGTGTATTTCCCCCAAACTTAAACATAGAGTTACCACATAATCGGGCAATTCCACTCCTATGCATATACCGGAAAGATGCAAAAACAGAGACAAAGACTTACATGCAAATGTTCACAGAGTATTGGTCATGACAACAAAATACTGTAACAGATCCAAGCTAAGGGCCATCAACAGATGATCAGATAAACACAGCATGATGTAGGGGTGCAGTGGAATCCACCTCACCCTAAAAGGAATCACACTGCAGTGTGCATCGCCACCCTTGCCGCAGGCTTTGAACACATCACACGGAGTGACACAAACCAGACACAACGGACCGATATTGTAAGATTCCACCTAGAGAACACACCTAGAGTTGTCAAATTCCTAAGACAGAAAGGAGACTGAAGGTTACCGGGGGTGTGGGGAGGAGATATGGAAGCCACTGCTGAATGGGTCAGCATTTCTGTTTGGGACGACGAGAAAGTTTAACAACTGGATAGCAGGGATGGTCACACAACACTGTAATCGTGAATGCCACCCCACTGTACACTTAGAAATGGAGAAAACGTGGCACAAGCCTGTACACAGGGTGATCAAAAAATACAGCGAGTGTTTACATTTTTTAAAATTATTATAGCACAAGACTGTATGCCAAGAATAATGAAATGAGTGTGTTGAAGTAAGGGGAGATAATTCGAGGGGATTAATGGCAATACGGATTTTATTATAATAACTTTTTTAAAAAATTTAAATATTCACTGTATTTTTTTTTATCATACTTCATAATCCCAGTCACTCAGGAGAGACAGGCAGAGGATTTAAAGTTGGAGGCCAATTTGGCCAACTCAGCAAGATCTGGTTTCAAAAGAAAAAGGGCGGGGAATGTCACTCAATGGTAGAACACTTGCCTAGCAAGCATAAGGCTCTGAGTTCAAGCCCCAGTACCCCACCACCACTACCACCCTCACCCCAAAAATGGTTAAAATGTCTCCAGCACCATCAAATAAATAAACAAACAAAAGACATGTCAAAAAACTTAAGGCCCTAGGTTCAGTCTCTAACATACACACACACACACACACACACACACACACACACAGAGGAGGGTGTTAAATGACAACTTTTATGTGTTTTACCATAATTTTTAGAAAGTCCCCCAAAGCCAGCACTTGAAGCCCACTATCCTGTGGTATAGTGAGCTCTCTGTCCGTGGAGGTATACAAGCAGACAGGTAATAGCCCTCTCCTCCAATGCCATATGAGGTGTGAGATTGAAACCTCCCATGTTCCCTCCATCAGGACACCCTGTGGTCTCTGACTTCTAGTCCAGACTCTTTTCCAGAGGCTGCAAGCTCAGGAGGACTGCAGAGGCCAGGCAGGTAAGGAAATCAACCGGCAGGGGGCTGGGGAGCATACAGGGAGGACAGCCATGCGGCCACAGCTTCTTACGTTCAAGCAAAACTGGAACTCTGGGTTTGTATAAGGTGACGGCCCCTGGGAAGCTAGCCATGGCCTGAACATGCTATTTAAGACCTCCCGAATCAGTCTGACAGGGCCACTTCCTCCCTTCTTCCCACACCACATCTGGCTGCTCCTTTTCCTGCTCTAGAGTTGATGGCCCACAGAGAACCCCACTCTGGCTCCCTCCACCATCCTAATCATCCCACATACCCTAAAGGGGACCCTTGGTGACCCCTCTCCCTCCCTTCCTCCACTGCTTCAAGTTCTCTCCAGCTCCTATAACAATGGCCAGACCTGTCTCCCCTGTCAATTCTCTCATTTTCAACCATGCACAAAACTCCTGCTGCCTGCTTCTTAGCCAGCTATATTTCCATGTCCCCAGCATCCTGCAAGGAACCTGGTGGCTGGGGGTCCTGGGAAAGTCCTGTAGGCTTAGAAGAAAGTTTTAAAAGGACACAGAGAAGGATTGCTTGCACACGGGACACACAAGGGTAGGGGAGGAGAGGCGCCACCCAGGAAAACATGGGCACACATTCCAGGTCAGGCTGACACCCCTTTGCATAAATCTCTGACTGCACATGGAATGGGGCTGAGCTCCCAGCACAGGCCAGGGACTCACAGGAGCAGGGTCCCAGGAGGCAGAACAGTGCCTGGTAACACTGGCGATGCTTTCTGCTTTCATCTCTTCTTATAGCCAACTGCACAGTGTCCTACAGAGTGTGGAAGGATGAGACTGAGCCCCTCATCCAATTAGGAAAGATGGGCTCCAATGCTGAGACTTGGGTGACGGACCCAGCCCTAGAGCACCCCTTCCAGGAAAGCCTCCTTCCTAGGTAGCTCCTTGGCCTGGTGATGGCATATTTCAGGGCCCTCGCTGCTTCCCTGGTCTTGTTTCCTGCTTAGAACACGCCACACCCCTCCTCCACCGGCTCTGCTAGTCACACTCCAGAGACACCCACTCTTTCTGGAGGTTTCCCTAGGAAATCTCTTCCCATACTCCTCCGTCTGCCTTCCTGTCTCCTCCCCCACCCACTCCAAGAACCAGCTTGTTTCTCACAGTACGTGTCACCTTCACTCAGCGGGTGTCTCTTTGTGCTCTGAGACAGCTCGTCACCTCCACCTGGGGGGTGCCCCCCTGTGCTTTGAGACAATGCATGTCACTTCCACCCAGGGGGGTCTGCTTATACTCTGGAACAGTGCATGTCACCTCCCCCTCTGTGTCATACCCATGTGGCAGGCACTGTGCCCAGCCAACCAGGTATTGAGAGCCCCACTTTTCCAGGGCAGAAACTGAAGCTCAGGGTGTAGTCACCAGCCCAAGGACACATGACTAGTGAGTGGCAGGGCAGGAATGAAGGCCCATGTGTGTTTGCACAGAGTCCCTGGCTCGAGTAGTGCCGAGTCCCCCAAGTCCCAGTGCCCAGCTAAGGGACCAACACATAGTAAGCACTCGGGGCACAGTTTGGGATGCAAACCTAAGTTGGAAACAGAGCCTGGCTCCAGCCACCTCTGTGAGCAAAAGGAGAGGGGCCAAGGCAAGAGCTGGTCAGAAGAAGTCGCACTCAGATACAAGCTAGCCTGCTTCCCACCTACTTGGTTCCCTCAAAGAGAATGCATACTGCATCCTGGCACCCAAAGCTGCTCTACAGCACCCTCTCAGGCTGCTTCCCTTGCCAACCGACTTCACTGAGCCTGGCACAAGGCAGGAATGTCCCATCTTGACACTGTTATCCATGCTGTCCCCTCTGCCTAACGCAGGCCCCGAACAGCTTCCAGCAGGAATGCAGGCACCTTTGAAGTTCTGGGCAATGCTCCCTCCTCTGCTGGGGGCAGCCCCATGACTTAGGGCAGAGTGAGTGGCCCCACGCTCCGAGTCAGTGAGCCTTGCAGACACGCCACTCCTCTTCCTGTCCCTGAGCCACTGCAACCTCCTCAGGGCAGGAGGAGGGGCGTCTCTGTTTTCCAGCCCCCTCCTGAGCCAAGCACTCAGCAGGGCTTGGTCAGCGCTTGACCATCTGTCCATTCATCAATTCAGCTGTCAAAAGTAGAGTATCCATCACAGTCAGGGAGCCCAGGTCGCCCTGGTCTCCCTACAGAGCTCTTGAGAAAACCAGGACAATTGGGGCTTGCAGAACATCGTGGGAGCCTTCATACCCTCCCTCTCCTGAGATGCGTGTGCACGCACACACACACGTTTACACACACACACACACACGTGCTTACACACACCTGGTCACACCTTCACCTTCCCTTCCTGGGCAGGTGGCCCCTTATGGCTCTAGGCGAGAGACACCTGGTAGGACACAGGTGCTCAGTGATATTGTCTCTTCCCTGAGTCTAAGATCAGTGATGCCTAGGGCCTGCCAAAATCCTGCCTCTTGCCTCCAGGGTCTGAGCCAGGAGGTTCCCAGAGCTTGCTTGACACATTCTCCCATTGCACAGATGACGAAGTTGAGGCCAGAGGGAATGGAATTTGTCCATTATCTCCCAATGCAACAGACTCACAACAAAGATCTTCTTGAGTGCTCCAAAAATAGCCTTTAGCTTTCATTCAAAACCTCTGAGAGGAGCCAGGCGTGGTGGCGCACGCCTTTAATCCCAGCACTCGGGAGGCTGAGGTAGGAGGAGTGTTGTGAGTTCGAGGTCAGCTTGGGCTACAACGCTAGCGCAAGGCCAGCCTGAGCTACATAGTGCGACCCTGCCTCAAAAAACGAGGACTGGGAGTTGGGCTCAACGGCTTAAGTGCCTGTCTGTCAGGCGCGAGGTTGTGAGTTTGATCCCTGGTGCCGAAAAAAAAAAAAAGAAGCTCTGAGATCAGGCACAGTGGAGCATACGCATAGTCCCAGCTGCTTGGAAGGCCAAGGCAGTTAGAGACCAACCTGGGCAACATAGCGATACTCCATCTCCAAAAATAAAAAATAAAAATATTAATCACACACACACACACACACACACACACACACACATACAACCTTTGGGGCGCATCTCAGTGGTAAAGTATTCTCCTTGTATACAAGAGACCCTGGGTTCCATCCCCAGCCCAGCAAGGCAGCTACAGGGCAGATGAGACAGGAGCCCAGACAGGGCCCCGCACTCCACAGGCACCTGAGGGGAACTTGGTACCTTCCTGGTTGACCTCCCTTGGGCCCTGGGTGCCTTCTCCACCCTTCTCACCTGCCTCCTGCTCCAGGGTGCTGACCTATACAGACCCTATGGACTGAGCCTCCAGTGGCTGAGCCCTTGGCTGCCATGGGGCTGGTGAGAGGGGCATGCTGGCAGGAGATCAGAGGAGGGAGGAGAGTCTCCACGCCTATCAAGACGGCCCTGTCTCCTAGCCCTCACCTTCCATTCTCTGGCTCTCCCCATCGACCACTTCACCTTGCGCATGCCCAGCAGGCTGCAATTTCACAAGCACCCCCCCAACTCTGCCCTGCAGGTTCCTAATCATCCTGGCCTGAGGGCCCTCTGTTCCCAGCTGGACCCCAAATCATCCTGCAGCGGGGAGCTCAGTTCCTGAGAAGCACTCACAGGCCCGATGGGCCCTCCTTTACCCACTGCGGCCCCGAGAAGCTCTGGCATGCCCATCAGGGCAGTGTCCAGGCCAGGCCAGGGGCTCTCCCAACCTGACAGCTCAAACAGCTTCTCCAGGATCCAGCAGCCTGCCACAAGCTCTAGGCAAAGTTAATAATAATGACCAGATGGATGGCTGGTTTCCAGGCCAGCGTTTCTCAACCTGTTTCATTATCGCTTCCCTAAAGGAGTCTTTCTAAAACACTTTTTCCCTAATACCCCACCCACAAAATTTTCATACCAAAAGTATATAGAGTCTTTCATGGACTGTATATATATATTTGAGCTTTTCACAGAAAGATAGTAAGATTCTTTCCATCCCTTAAATACCAAAGTTTTGCCCATCTGAGGATACTATTACCCCAGTGAGAATGCATGTCTTGATCCTTTCAGTTACAATTCCACAGAACAACCTAGACAGTCACAGTGTGCTCCATTTTCCAGATGAGAAAACTGAGATTGCAAGAGAAAAAAGTGAATTCCTCTAGGTAGGAGGTGCAAGTGAGTATCTGCTGAGGGCCCCTTAAACAGCCCTCCCCCAACCCACACCTAGTCAGGAAAGGTAGAGGAGACCAGAACATGTACTGGGGGAGGACACTGGACTTAGCCCCGACTTTGCTGTGTAACTCCAGGCCTACCCCTTTCCTTCTCTGGGATCCTGACTAATCATCAGTCCAATAAGCCAAGGAATCACAGCAGTGGCCAGCCATTGCCATTCTCCACCACCCCACAATAAAACCAAACAAAACAACATGACCTCTGTTTTACATAGGAAAATGACCCCCCAAGTCCTAACTGTGCCTCTGTCTCCAGGGACTTAACTTCAGAGTCTTAGACTCAGGCACTGCTGCCTTTGGCCTCTGACTTAGCAGCAAAGCTTTTTACCAACATGGGGAAGCATGAGATCTGGGCAACACAGTAGGTGCTAGCAGAATCCCAGAGAGGTTAAGCGAATCCACCAAGCACGCATGAGGGTGGCATCTCTAGGAGCTGTTCACAGGAAGGGTGAGCCAGCGACTTCTGATGCGTCTTCCCGAGATCTCCAAGTATGGTCCAGGAGTGATTTCTTTTAACCAGGAGTATTTCTTCATCTCAGACTCACCATGTGACCTCTACATGACCTCCCAGGTACCCAGTCTGCAAAACTGGGCCCTGGGATCATTTAATCCTCAATCTTCTTTCCACTAGGAAGTTGAAAGAGTCTCTATTTCACCAGTAAATCTGGGCTGTCATTCTATTCTTGGAAGCCATGCCAGAAGAGAATGCATTTTAACCTTTATGTGTTTGCAAAAAATAAATAAATAAATAAAATAAAATCAGTTTCATTCAAATGCTGCTGGTTTGGTTGCCATGGATACCACCTAATCATGAAGGATGACTGTTACTTGTTGCCATGGAAACATAGCAGCCCAAGGAACATCCTGTAATTTCAGACAAGATGCCAAATTTCAGTTGTCGGGTTGCACTGCCCAGATCTTAATGCTTGAAAGTAGGAGGAGGCAGCAAGCTCAAGTCCTCGTGTAGGGAGAAGAGGGCAGCAAGGGTGTGAAAAGAGGGAGTACTGGGAGGAGGTGTGTGGGTGTCCTCCACAATGATCAAGGAAATGCAAATTAGAACTGCCAGATATCACTTCACACATTTTAGATAGGTTCTAGACCAGTCTGAAATTCAAAAGAAATCAGTCCAGAAATTAGAAAATTGGTAACTTTGTTGGCAGAGATGTAATGGAATTCTTTCATCTCTGCTGGTGGAGAAAGAAGGCTTTCCAGAACAATCAGACAAGAGCTAGTTAGAACCAACAACACACATACACTCTAGGACCAGGAATTTTCTTCCTATAGGGCCAGCCTAGAAAAGTGCTTCATGCTCTGCACATGGACACCTGTATAAAGATGTTCACTGCAACACTGTTGCAGTAGCAAAAAGGTGGAAGCAACCTACGTGTCCACCAGTAGGGGAATAGATGAATGCACCTTGGAACAGCCTCTCAGTGAAGCACAGCACGTCAAGGAAGACGGTACAAATCTCATGAGACACGAAGGGACTATAACACATCTTGATCTATATTGATCAACATGAATAAGCCTCAGAAATGAGATATTGACTGAAAAAACAAGTCATTTGCAAAAGAGGACACAGGGTATGGTCCACTTACCGTATTCACCTTTTTTTTTTTTTTACAAGAATGTTCATAGCAACTCTATTTGTAATAGCCAAACACTGAAAACAACCAAATGTCTCCTAGTAGGTGAATACTTAAACAAATTGTGGTATATCCATAGTGTGAGAGGCAGAATAATTCTCCCCCAAGAAACCCACACCCTAATTCCAAAAGCCTATGAACATGCTATCTGAAGTGACAAAATGGGACTTTACAGATGTGATTAAGGATAAAAGATTTTGAGAGGGAAGTTTGTCCCAGATTATGTAGGTAGGTACATGAGTCCTGAAATCTAGAACAGGAAGTCAAAAGGGTGAGGAAACACAATCAAGCAAGAGGCAGGAGGCTTTCTAAGCACTAGAGGATTCTATTGCCACTGCTGTCCTGTGCATGGTGGAGGTGGCCAGGAGCCAAGGAATGTGGATAGCCTTGATCTAGAGAACTGGGAACAGTTGATAGCAAGAAAACGGGGACCCAGTCCTACAATCAAGAAAACGGGGACCCAGTCCCACAATCACAACTGAAGCAACTGAATTCCACTAACAAGAATGTGTCATGTAGTGAGTTTTCTCCCTAGAGTCTTCAGAAAACAGTACACCCTGCTAAAACTCTTATTTTGGTTTGCAAGACCTAGGTCAGACTTCACTACAGAACTATAATGTAACAAACTCGTGTTGTTTAAGCATCTAGATTTTACCTTGTCATAACAGCAACAGAAAGGAAATATAGAAACTGGGAGGTGTAATTCAGGGACACAGTACTTGCCTAGCATGTGTGAATCCCTGGGTTTGATCCTTAGCACCATAAAGAAGGAGAGGGAAGAGGTGGGGGGGGGGAGAAGGGATGAAGGAAAAAGGTAAAGAGCTGGATGTGGTGGCATGTACCTATAATCCCAGCACTCTGGGAGGCTGAGGCAGGAGGATTACCAAATTCAAGTCTACTCTGAGCAGTTTAGCAATTGAATGATACCCTGTCTTAAAATTTAAAAAAAAAAAAAAAAGTAAAAAAAGGATGGTTGGGGGTATAGCTCAGTACAAAGGCCCTGGGCTAAATTCCTGGTATAGAAGAAAGAGAGGGAAGAAAGATAGCCTTTTTAATAAAATGGTGTTGGAAAAACTGGCTTTCCACATGCCAAAGATTAAAACTGAACCCGTCTCTTTCACCATGTGCTAAGTTAAAATCTAAATGGATTAAATATCTCAACATTAAAACAGAAACACTAAGTCTGCTGGAAGATAGAGTAGGTAAAACTCTTGAAGACATTGGTGTAGGCAAAGACTTTATGAATAAAAGCCAGACTGCACAGGAACTATCACCAAGAATCAACAAATGGGATCTCATCCTACCAAAAACTTTTGCACAGCAAGAGAAACCACCAACAGCGTGAAGAGACTACCCACAATGTGGGAGAAAATGTTTGCCAGCTGTCCCTCAGATAAAGGATTACTAACAAGAACGTATAAAGAACTTAAAAAAATCAGTCCTCCCAGATTTAAAGATCCAATTCAAAAATGGGCATCTGAGATGAATATACACTTCCCAGATGAAGAAGTACAAACAGCAAATAAATATGTAAAAAAATGTTCAACAGCACTGGTCATTTGAAAGATGCAAATGAAAGTAACACTGAGATTCCACCTCACCTCAGAAAGAATGGCTAGTATTAAGAAATCAACCAATAACAAATGCTGGAGGGGCTGTGGACAAAAAGGAACCCTTCACCACTGTTGGTGGGAATGCAGGCTGGTGCAAGCACTGTGGAAGTCAGTGTGGAGATTCCTCAAAAAGCTAGGATTGGAGGTCCCACTAGACCCAGCTATTCCCTCCCTGGGTATCTTCCCAAAAGAATTAAAAACATCCTACCACAACGATATATGTGCTTTATAGCTGCCCAGTTCATAATAGCCAGATCTTGGAAACAACTCAAATGCCCCTCGATTGAGGAATGGACAAAAAAGATGTGGTATTTGTATATAATGGAATGCTATAAGGAATGATAAATTAGACATTTTCACTCTTAAATGGATGCGCCTTGAAAATATACGTCTCAGTGAACTAAATAAGTCACACATATGTAACCATCTCATTGTTGCACTTGTGTGACAAACTGAAAGAAAATCTATCTATGTATATAAAAAATTAGTTAAGATAGTTAAAGAAAAAGAACTTTGAGTGAAAGTAGTTTTCACAGGGTCATTTTCAGATTTCATTTTTAATGTGAAATTTTTTTGAAAATAATAGAGCAATCATAACAAAAAAAAGTCACATAGCTGGTTTCTCTTGATTCACTGAGGGGAAAGTTTTGTGCTAATAATTTTCTGGACAATGTTTCATGTTCATATCTTATACCCTAAACAACTGCTGTGAATATAACAATATGCTGTGTGTTGACTATTGTTACTCTCCTATCGGCTTGTTGTGAAATTCTGTTTTACTTTAATTTCTTACTTTTCTTCTGTTTAAAATAAAAAGAAGAAGAAGAAGAAAGAGAGGAAGGAAGAAAGGAAGGAAGGGAGGGAGGGAGGGAGGGAGGAGGGGAGAGAGAGAACAGGAATCGCACATATATAATACACATACCCTGGAATACCATTTAACAATAAAAATGGAATGCACTATTGATCTACACAACTTGGATGGATCTCAAGGGCATTATGCTGAATGAAGAAAGTCAACATGAAAAAGTGTCATTGGGCATGATTCCATTTTTGTGGCATTCTCAAGGTGGCAAAGTGATAGAAAGGGAAACCAAGGGATGTTGCCAGGGGGTGGAGTTCCCAGGAGATGGAGAATTAGGGGGTAGGCAAGCAGGTGTGGCTGTCAAGGGGCAGCAGAAGGGAGTCTTTGTCTTGAAAGAATCATCCTGCATCCCGATCCTGGTAGTGCTGACACAGCCTACCTGTGATAAAATGGCAGAGAACTGTGCACACACATCATGCTAACATGCAGAACAGGTAAGAGAAGAAGAGAGCAGCGTCTGACATCTGGAAGCCAGCCCAGCACTCACAGCTAAACCACATCATTCTCATTTTGGACATAAACACTCACACAGGACACCAACCTCAGACAAGGTGACTCACTCAGACTATGACAAACTGAGACCAGATAAGACTACTTCCTAACTTTGTCTAAGCAACCCACAAAGCCAAGATCATTCTGCCAGCCACAGACTACCACGCAGCTTGTTCTCTCAGCTACAAAGAGAGGCGGCCCCTTTTTTTCCTACTGACAGTTCTAGCTGCCAGCCACTATCCTATCCCCAGAGACAAGATTTAAAACACCTGATCCCCATCTCCCCTCTGCTCTCTGACAGCAGATGATCTAATCGAGAGTGAACCCCGGTGCTTTAGACTTTCCCAAACCACCCAACCCAAGCTCGAATCACAGAAAAGGTTCTTCCCAACACACTCTTACTACATTCTTACTACTCTTCCCAACACACTCTTGCCCCGTGGGAGTTCACCCACATCCCCCTTCCAGCGCAGTGAGTAATAAACACAACTTGTCCAACTAAAGGAGTGTTTCCAGTAGGGCTTTGGCTGGAGGGCACCGAAGAAGCTGGAGGGTATATACTAGAGTTACACAAGATGCAACCATCAGTGGAAACCAAGCCTTCTGTGATCTTCTTCCCTTCTCTCGTGGACGTCTTGAAAACTTTCTGTAAATTTGTAATTATTTCAAAATACAAAGTTTACTATGGACCCTTAGGCTGAAATTCACGTGCTGTCTATATGATTAAAAACTAACAAGACAGCTTATTTTTTTTTTTGCGTGTATATGTGTACATCACCTAGGAAATATCACAAAATTGTTATCAGAGCTTCTCCTTAGAGAATAGGATAGGCTATGAGCAAGGACGGATAACAGTACCACTTACCGATAGAGAAATAATTAAGACTTCCAAATGCTAATAGGAATATTAAAATGTAAAGGAAAGGAGTGCTGTAATGATTCAGTACAAACCACACCCTTTGAATATAGCTCAAGAGATAAAAAATGAAGCAAGAGAAAAAACAAAATCAGAAAGCAAAACAATACATCAAAATCAACAACAGCCAAAATGATCAGACAGTCAGAGAAAATGGATTAAGAAAATCCAAAAAGAAGACTTAGAAACTAACCTGTGGGTGAGAGAATGCAGCTCCTAAGCCTGGATATTGGATTGGCCTGCATTCCCCAAGGCAGTGGTTGAGCGAACTGAGAAGGGACCCAGGGAAAAAACACCATGGAATCAGGGAGCTTTCAGATGGTTAGAATTTTCCAAAGAGATCCAGCAAGTGGATCCCTGTGTGTGTGTGTGTGTGTGTGTGTGCGCGCGTGCATACACGCATGCACATGTGGTGTGAGTGTGTGTGCATGTGTGTGCTCTTATCTGCTTTTAACAGCCAAATGAAGAGTATGTGCCAAAATATTGCATTTTTCCCAATTCAGCCCTTGGGCAGCCATCTCTGGGATGGTTGTTACTTAGAGGTCCTTAAATCTTACCCACTAGTGAAAGAACAATGCCTCTCAAAGAGCTTACAGCATAACCCTTGAACCTCTGAATGTGTTGCTTGATATGGCAAAGAGGAATTTGCAGATGTGATTCAGTTAAGGGTCTTGAGATGGGAAGATAATCTTGCATTACCAACATCATCATAAAGGTCCTTACAAAACAGGAAGGACAGAGAAGGCAGTAAAAGCAATGTCATCATGGAAGTAGACATGGGAGAAATGTGGGCCCATTTTGAGACAGGATCTAGAAGCTAAAAAAGAAGGGAAGGAAACTGGTTCTCCCTTATAGCCTCCAGAAAGAACTTAGCTCTGCCAACATCTTGACTTTGGCCCAGAGACGCTGACTTCAGACCCCCGACCTCTGGAACTGTAAGAGAACAAATCTGTGTTGTTTTCAGACACACTGAGCTTGTGGTAATTTGTTACAGCAGCCTCGGGACATTAAGATACCCACCAATAAATTCTCAACTTATTCTAGTTACACTAAAGCAAAGATAGAAGGACAGAGACACAGATCACTGAATTCAGGATTGTGGACTCTGAAGGGCCCTCGTCTCTTCTCTTCCAAGTCTGTAGCTGTCTTGAAAAAAAAAAAGAACTTCCTTTTAGAAATATAATAGTTATACCTGCATTTAATGTAAACTTCTTCCCTTCTCTATAATGTACTTGTTTGTTACCAAATGACATGAGAAAGTGCTCGAAACACACAAAAATATATACAGCAGTACTTTCGTTGCTTATTTTATAATATAGTTTGAAGATGTTTTCACATCTGTACACAGGGAACATTTCATCTGTACTCTGTGTATTTTATCCTTAGTGTAGATACTAACTACATCAATAATATTTCTTTAGGGCATGAACATTCTAATTACAGCACTCCAGAGGGAGCCACAATTATCAAACCTAAATAATTCAGATTTATTATTAAATACCCCTTACTTCATACTTTTCATTAATTATCAATGATTTCCTTCCCCCCAAATTTCCACCTTCATACTTAAAAGTATTGCACTTTTGTTTACAACTGAACAGTATCATTAAATTAGACCAACATGACTATAACAGGCTTATCTTTTCCAGCCAATTCAGACAGGCATAAAATTTTAAATGTATTTATATTCATATTTACATATACTTTTTCAAACTTTCTTTACCTTTCTGTACTTGACAACTTAGACTTCAAATTTTAAATTATCTCCAAATTCATAATTTAATGATATAATCCTAAAAGTGAGATTGAATTTCAAGTTCTTTGTGTAATTTTTAGCCTAAGGAAGAGTTGAGTCATAGACTATATATCAGATCCTGTACGGGATGTGAGGTTATATCAGGAAGATGGCAGAGCACATCATTTTATGTCCTGTAATAAGTCATCATGTTATGTTCTAGAATAGCCCTAGGTACTTGAGGGAAGGGAACCAATGCAAACGTGAAGCTCACACTGCCTGCTGAGCCATGAGTCACAGTCTTTTGTCTCTGACCCAGGTGTCTTGTGACTTTTGCCATCATTCATGAAACTCCCAGGCTGACTTGCAAGCCTGTGATAAGCTAAAACCTCAGACCCCTCACAGTGATTAATAATGAGCATCAAAAATACTTAATAAATTTAACACGTACAAGATTGATACCTAAAACAACACTGTTGGAAGGTAGTAGCAAAGATCTAAATTAAAAGGAAAGAGGCACCTTGTTTAAGAACTGCAAGAGTCAGTATTGTTAAGACAACATTTCTTCTCCAACTGACCTATATAGACTCAACACAATCTCAATCAAAATCCTGGCAAGCTTTTCAAAGACACTGACAAGCTCAATTTTCAATTTAGATGGCAAAGCAAAAGACTTAGAATAGCCAATCCAGCTTGACCATGAAGCAAAAGGTTGGGGGACTTGTATTAACTGGTTTGCAGATGTACTTTACAGTCTCGAAATACAGCTAGTATAAACAAGACAGTGTGGTATTAGCATAAGGATAAGACATATAGATCAATAGAACAGCATACAGAGTCCAGGAATAGATCTGCACACATATATGGTCAATTGATTTTCAAAAAAAAGTGCTGAGGTAATTTGATGGTGGAAAAGACAAGTTTCTTTTCAGAAATAGTGCTAGAACAACTGTCTATCCATATGCAATAAAAACGGAAATGTGAAGAGAAGAGATCTAGAGAGACAGCAACTGTGCTGTGTGTGTGTTTCTATCTTCAAATGGCGTCCCGAAATAAGAACCATCAGCTCCAAGGAGGGAATTCAAGTTCGGATCATGACCATGCAGCTAGGGGATGACAAGGGCAGGATACAAGGCCAGAGGTCTCTTAATTGGAGGGGTGCCCCACGTGGAGAAAGCCATTGCTCAGAGATGAGCCAGAGAACAAGCAGTCCCCAGTCACTCAGAATGCCAACTCCGTGCCCCAGGCCCCCTCCACAGTCCCGAGCCACCCTTATCCCCATCCCGGCCCCAGCTACAAAAGGCTGAAAGAGCTGAGGGATGTCTCCTTTGTTCTCACATTTTGTTTTCATGACGTTGAGTTTGGAGAAGAAAAAGAAGCAGAATAATGCCATGAAACTATCACACTTCATCATCTTTAGAATGGAACTAAGCTCAAAGTTCAAGCTGTCCCCACCTTCAGTGGACGCTGTCCACTGCTGCGGTGGTGGGTAAAGTCTGGTGGGAAAGAGACTTGGGAGATAACTTGGAGGGTACAATAGCTGGGGCACCCATCCCTGCCCTAAGGATCCTCAACACAGAGCAGCTGTGGGGGCTAGGGGGACAGCAGCTCCTCAGAGGAGACCCAGAGGGGCCAGGCTTGCAGCTGCTACCCAGGAGGTGGAAGAAGGAGCTGGCCACACATAGTCCCATCCCTAACAAAAGGCCTCTCCAGAAGAACACGGAACAAGTTCACTCCTTGACCTCTGGCTGGCCTCACTAATGGCATAGCACACAGCCTACAAACCTTGTAGCACACCTAGATTTTGTCAATTACCCTTCCTTATGCTTCACCACTTGAGTTACTTAGCAACTGCTTTTGACAACAGAGGCTTCCTACTCCCCATCCCCAGAGGCAACTCACTTTCAAACAATTTCCAGTCTTCTAGAAAATCATGGATTTCTTGGCCACTCCAACGATTAACTAACGGGCCTGAAGGGTTCTCTCATTTCCAAGTCTCTTGTTCTCTACTTTCTGAGCACCTCTAGTTTTGTTTTGTCTTGCTTTGCTTTGTTTTGTTTTGTTTCGTTTCATTTTGTAGTATTGGGGATTGAATCCAGAGCCTTCACACTGAGCTACACACCCAGCCACTTTTTGTACTTTTTATTTTGAACTAGAACTCTCTAAGTCACTAAATTGCCCAGACTGGACTCAAACAGCCTCCCAGAGAGTTAGGATTCCAGGTATGCACCACCACACTCACCTAGGATTTCTAGTAATTTTAGTCTGCAGTGTCACCCTCTCCACTTTGATTCCCAAGTTTTCCTCTGTACCTCTTTTCTCTGCAGCTACAGAGCATTTTATTCTGTGTTGCTGGGATTTGGGAAAATAAGGGGGGGACCTTCAGATATGTGTTTGCTTCCCTCTGTGGAGGACAATTTCTCTACCTGCACTTATAGAACATACTCTATATTCTGAACCCTGCGAAAACATAAAGCGCACATGCAAGATTCACAACACCTTTGGGCAGCTGGTTCTCCCCGGGGACAGAGCTGGCAGCTATAACTGTATCTCAGGGGTCAACAAACTTTTTCCGTAACAGGCCAGAGAACAAATAGTTTAGACTTATGAGGCCATATGGTCTTTGTCTCCACCATGCAAAGCTGCCTTTGCAGCAGGGAAAACAGCTACAGATAATTCATAAGTGAATGAACGCTGTTGGGTTCCAATAAGCCTTTAATTACGGACACTAAAATTTGAATTTCACATAATTTCCCCATGTTAAAAATATTATTCTTCCTTGAATTTTTGTTCCAGCCACTGAAAAATGTAAAAACTATTCTTCACTCACAGGCCATATAAAAACAGTGAGGGGCTGGGTTTGGCTGGTAGGCCACACTGTAATGACTTCTTCCGTACCTGAATCACTTTATTTCTAAGAAAAGCAGAAACAAACAAAGCAAGCATGGCAATGCTGACTTGTGTTCAATCTGGGAGGTGGGTGTGTGCAGTATTATTTTCAATGCTTTTCTGTACTTGCAAATATTTTAGAGTTTTCAAAGACTTAATGAAAGAATGAAAAAAAGAACTGAAAATAACCCCCAAATGCTCCCAGAGTTTCTCAGTGGGTCTCAGGATTAAAGATGACTTTTATTTTCTCCCTCCTATAGTAGATAAATATTATCTTTGTAACTCTGGGAACGGGGGGGATGAATAACACAGATATTAAAAAACAAACAAAGAAGAGATGGAGCAGTGTGGCCCATACTGGCAGTCTGTCCCCTGGGCACCTGGAGTAACACAGGGGCCCCTTAGGAAATGTCCCCAGGAATGGCTGTCCCACCACCTCCAGCCACAGCTGCAGTCCTGGCTGGTAAACCAGGCCCCTCCCTTGACAAGCAGCATGGGCTGTAGGGGCAGGGCCTGAGTTTCGAGGTCAGGGATCCAGAAGAGCTAGGAAGCTGCTGCTGATGGGGGAAATCACCAGGACTCCACCCTGCATGCCACTAAACCAGCCACTCTCGACAGGTCCTAGGTACCAGATGGAATCACACGCACAGGTAGCTCATGGGAAATGCAAGCTTTACCTGGTCCCCCACGCCCACCCAACTTCTCCACACTGTGGAGTCTGCACATCACCCCTCCTCTCACCGCTGGACCCTCTGTGGCCTCCAGGATCTTCCCACCACTCTCCAAAAGCTGCTCCCCAAAGAACCCCCTGCTGCCACCATCCCCAGCATCGGCACACAGTCCTCATGAGCCCTCAGCCCATGGCACCGCAATGCCCCTGCTCCTGACTGCCTTCTTCCACCTTCCCAAGGGCCTGACCCCACCAGCCACCATTTCTCAGCCCTCTCCCGCAAGAGTGAACCAGACTTATTCTGACTGCCAGGTTGCCAGGCTTTGAGAATTTCGGGAGCCAGTTCAGTTCTTACAAATAAAAACCATGGAGCAGCATAATACAAGGGTGGGTGACATAGGGTCCTGACCTCCTGTGTTGCCAAATGCAAGTGCTAAACAATGATCACCATCTCATATTTCATCAAAGGAATGTTCTAACCCCACAAAGAGTCAGGCTCAGAATAAGGAAGAGGGATGAAATGGATTACTGGAATGAAATGCATGTCCCAGGAAATCACTACAGTGGCCTCGCGTTCCTCATCCCCCTCTGCAGGCTGAGGACTAAACACAGCAGGAAGCCAACACTGGTCATTGGGGGAGCCTGCGGCCTCTGTCCTGTAGCCTCTTCTCAAACATGTTGGCTTCTCCCAACCTGCTCTCTGCCTCCCATCCATACCTCCCAGCATCCAAGGGTGAATGACCTCCTTCCTGCCCAACTTCCAAGCCCATGTCACCTCTGGCTCCTGCAGGACACGTCTTCAGGGGCCCATGGCTGCCTCCACTTTCCCAATTGGCTGTCAGCTCAGACCCAGGGCCTCTCACACCTGATCACCCAACAGTGTTGCCTGTGGCTGTTGACACCCACTCTGGCCTCCCCATCCCCTCCTCCTTACCACTCTGGCTTGCTGGATGCCAAGCCAGCTCTGGTAAGCATACGGAAGGTTAAACCATCCTGGAGCTGCCACTCTGCAGCTGGCTGAGGGGAAACTGGCCACTAAGCCAGTGTGAATCTCAGTTTTCTCATCTGCCAAATGGAACTGATAGTAGAGTCTGAGAATAAAGACAATGCCATGGCACATGGAAAGGGTTCATAACACCTGCTGCTGCACGAGTGCTCAAGAAATAGGAGTCGCCATCATTATATTACTGAGACTTTCAAAATTCTTCTTCTATTTCCTGTTTCCTGGGAGGGGGAGTGGAAGTTTGTACCTCTTGGCTCACCATTCAAGGCCATGCCTGCCTTTCCCATCATACCATCTGCTAACTCAATTACAGGATCTTCCTTGGATTTGGTGCTCTGCCGGACAGGGGCTGGCTACACCCTCCATGCCAGACCCAGTCCTGAGCTTGTACACAGTAGGTGTCTCACTAAAACCTCGCTGCTCTGAACAACCACCAGCTACACTTGTAGCAGCCTGTCGGGGGAGGGATGCCAGCCGGATGGCTTCAATTCCTACAGGCACCAAATGTACTTCTAGAGCAGCCCGGATAGATTTGTGACGAGACCCTCAGGCTTTGGATGAATAGATGATCATGGCAATTTACCTCCCACACTGTGTCATAGCTGTTAGATGTGCTTCTGAGCCCAGAGGCGTTCAGTGACTTGTCTGACATCACGTACCATTTGTGGCCCAGACAGGACCCCCCACCTTTGCCTTACTCCTAGATGAGACTCCATGTCCCCAGAATAGAGGCATAAAGGATAGAAAATCACTATTTTCTAAGACTATTCCACCTTGCCCATTTATCTGTTTCTTATCTCTTAAACCCAAGCCCCACACCCTCCCACGCCAAGCAGGCCACCAGGATGTCTGACTTCCTGGCCTCCCTTAGCCTCTGCTCATCTCCCCTCTGCTGCCTCCATGACCAGAGGCTTTGGGGAGAAGGGCAGAGCCCCCACATCTTCATGTCCTCCTGCCCATGCTACCTGTTTCATTTCACAGTCATTTTGTGCATTACCTACAAGGGCCAGAGAGAAAGAAATCACACAGCCCAGGTGCTGGCAGCCCTCGCCTGTCTGTCAGGAGGCGAGAAGAGGGAAATAAAAGCTAACAAGACTTCCAAGAACAAAATCCCCAATCCAGGGCTTGGGTACCCAGCAGCTGTCAAAGTCAACACTGAAACCTGGCGCAGGGGGGAACCCATCCCGAATAAACCCAGGCAGCTGCACAGACCACACAGGCTGCAAGTCCAGGGGCATCGTGGGCATCCTCAGCAATCTCATCTCTGCTCATATACAGGGGCTCTGTCTAGACCGAGGAACCAAGCCCGTCTGTTCCAAGCATGGAGTCTACTTTGTTTTCCCATTATTATTATTTGGAGGGCTATTGAGATTCCCCTTGCTTCCTTATTTATGCAATCAGAGGAAATCACAGCACCGGGAGCTGCTTCCAAACTCAAGGCCACGTGGGCCAATTTCAGATGGATAATTAAATATTGAACAAACGCTGAAATGCCTCGACTGGATGGGGATGGCTAAAAATAACCACCCTGCCACTCCTAGAGCGGGCACCAATACATGGGCATCTCGATGCTCATTCTCCAGTCCCCCTCCTGCTGACTGTCAGGCACAACCTTCGCTTCCTGGGAACAGACGGCAGAGGGGGCAGGAGCTTGCTCCCCCAACACCTACCTAACGGAAAACAAAACTTCAGCTTCCAGCAAGCTCTGAATGTTCCTGACCAGGAAACACTCTCCCTTTCCTGACATTTAACCAAGTGGCCCCGAGAGGAAGGTGCCGGGGAAATATCGCAGCGCTGCTTTTCTTTTAAAAATAGCCAAAAGGCTTCATGCCGTTCTAAAGCAAAACACATATGCAATCCAGGATGTGAGCACATTTGTGTGAAGTTACTCAGGAGATCCATCCCCATTCTCTCCACCCCTGGAAGACCTCACGGGGAGGCCAGCTGCCTCAGTTTCCCTATCTGGGCTAATCTTAGGAAAAGCATTAAACGGAACCAATAGTGAAACAGGATGCAAAATCTTCCATTCGCATTTGTAGGTAACCTCAGACCCTGGCTCCAAAGGTCTCAGTGTCCCCAGCTGTCAAAGGGAACAGTGGGCTCCGGGTACTGGAGCTACAAGAGACCATAGGTACCAAGCCCTCCAACCTCTTCTCAAGGCAGCCGAGCAAAGCAGGTCCCCAGCCCCTCCCCATACCACTAGGCCTCAGGAAGCACAGAACTAAATAGGGCAGAGATGGAGCCCCCAGGCACCTATGTTCAACCTGACCCAGAGCAGGGCCTGGTCCATTCGGGGAGGAGGCACTGGGCTTCTGAGTGCAGTTCTGAGCTCTGCAATCCAGTGGACTCAGTTCTGGCCTCGTGCGCCACCGCAGCACCCCATCTGACCTCGCACCCCACCCCAGCAGCTCCACTGTGGATCCTCAGTTGGCAATAGGGATGATTATCATGGCACTGCCTTTGAGGAGGCCTAGATTATAAAGACAGCTGTGAGATAATCAGGAGAGCCCTGGGCACAGGGCGAAAGGCAGCTATTATCTTATTATTAAAGGTGAGGACAACGGGCCAGGAACGCAAAGGCCAAGAGGCTGACATTCCAACAGATTAACTGACCTCCGGTCTCCCTCAAGGACCTAGGGAACTCTAGCAAATGGGCCTCAGGCTGGCTGCTCAGTACCCAGGGACTCGGGAGAAACGGGGTGAGGCTCTGAGACCTGTGACCTGCCCTGGGAAATGGCATGTTGTGCAGAATATGAGTGGCAGCTGGGTTCAGGGGGTGACTGTCAGGGAAAGGGGCTAGTTCTAGAGGACAGGAGCCCCCTGAGCTATCCCAGGCACGAAGAGGAGCCGACCAGGAGGAATGACTCCCTACAGATGCTAACAGGGTCATTCCTCTGGCTCCCTCCCAAGTTAGAGCCATGATTGTGGAGGACGATGGCCATGAACATACAGTGGAGTTGCTGACTGTGCAAATCATATAGGAGGAGGGGAGGAGGCCTTGTCAAAGCCAAGGCCTGTTGTCAAGCTCGGCCTGACCATGGGATAGTAAGGCAGGGTTCACCACCTGGAGTTAGGCAGAGCAGGGCTCCACTGATTCAGAGCTGTGTGACTCTAGGCAAGGCTATAGCTCTCTGAATTACAAACTTTTCACCCGTAAGATGAGGATAATACCAGCCTCTCAGGGCATTGTTCTGAGCATTTAATGAGACAAGTTCTGAGTTAAGCTGGGAGCTGAGCAGGAACTCAACAAACAAAAGCCAAACCAAGCAGACATCATTTTTTACCTTTATTACACTCCATCAAGGGAGTGAGCTCTCCAGTCCCTGTGGCATGTAAGGGTGAGGAGGGCCTGGAGACAGTGGTCCAAGCCCCAAAGGAGGGACAGAGGAACAAGGTGGTGAAGATGACTTCAGTGGTTTCCTCCAAGGCAGAGGCAGTACCACACCATGGACCCTTTGTGGGGACATTTGAGGACTAGAGGACCACAAGATACAACCAGTCCCCAACTCCAGGGCTGTGCTCAGGCTTGCCCAGCTCAGGGGTCCCTACAGTTGTCCCAGGGGCCTCTCAACAGGTCTCATGGAGGCCACGGCCCCCTGAAGAGGCCAGCTCCTGGCATTCCCTAGAGTGGCATCCAGGACTTTCCTTAACTGTTGAATCAGTTAGCACCCTGCTGGGTCAGTCCATCTCCTGTGACCATGTCACTGTCTGGGGTGCCCACAGCCCTGGGTCCCACACCCAGCTTTGTGAGGTGGCCTTGCTTAAGTCACAGCCCCTCAGGGTATTCCCATGTGGACACCCATGGCTGAACTGCCACATTCCGTGCCCTGGAAGAGGACCTGCACCTAGGTCAGCTCCAGTCCTTCTGGGGCCTGTCTACCTTCATTTTTCAAGGTCTACTGGGGACTCCTGGAGCTCCCTCCTGAGGCCTGCTCAGACTCCAGGAGACCCCAAAAGGAACAAAGCCTAGGTGGACATGGGGGGGTCACAAAGCTGGCAAGTCAGAGGGCTATGAACAGGGGTATGTGTGGGCATGGAGAAAGTCCTATCTATCTCACAAGAAAACACCCACCAAATCCCCAGCACCCCGACAGGGCCTGGTGCGAACTGAACCCTGGAAACTCAGATAAAGAATGGGCATGGATATTGCAAGGGTCTCCTAGCACATTTGAAACTGAGCAGAATCAACCCCATTTGACAGATGGGGAGACTGAGGTCCTGGAATGTATCCAGAGTTATAGAACCTGCTAGATCATGGCTGAACAGGGAACACCTATATCCACTAACCACCACTCCACCTCTAGAAGGGTCCTTACCCTCATGGACCCCAACAAGCAGTCTTCCCCCAATTAACAGGGGCTGGGCACAGGCTGGGAGCACATGAGTTTTATCTCCACGTGCCTCTGTACACAGTAGGTGCTCAGTGTTTACTGGCTGAGCAAATGGGCCAGGACTTTACCCAGGGATAGAGGAAAAGACAGCTTTCCCTAACCCTGGTGCAGGGAGGACTGTGGTCAGTGACACCGTTCTGGGGACAAGACCCCTACCACCATCACCCAGGGCCATCCCCAGCCCTCAATCGGATGATGGCCCTCACCACCCAAGGGCCACTGTTTCTACCCTGCCTCTGGTTATCATCAAGCTTTGTGCTCAACTGCAGGTCTCAATCTGTCTACTATTCAGATGTGGAAACTGAGGCCCAGAAAAAGGAAGAACCTTGCTTAGTGTCCCACACTGGTCAACCTGCGAGACTGTGGGCATTGTCCCTAGTGACATCCATGACAGCGACAAAGCCCTGCTCTCAGGTAGGCAGTGAGCCCCCTGCAATGCAGAGGGAAATGGGGGGACAAGGAGCAGGGAACCTGCTGGTCATCTGCAGATCCCTGCCACCAACTCCTCCCCTATTTCTAAGCACACGCACACAGCCTGGGCTTCTGATCATTTTCTTTCCCTGCTAGTGGCAAAGGCCAACAAGAATGTGGGCAAGGGCCGGACCCAGGCTGGGGTGCTGGGCACCACCCCTTTCTATGGGGTCTGCCGCCACCACTATGGGACCAAACTCCCTAAGGCCCAAAGTCAGAAGGAACTGGCTCGAAGCCATAGGGTAGCAACCCCTGGCAGGGTCTGACCTGAGAGAGTACTGAGATAGAGGCTGGGACTGTGGGTTTAGGAAAAGGAGGTCTGTGGTGGGCAAGGGCCACCGTCTCCACCCCACACCCTGTGCTGCAGCTCAGACACTGCCTGGGACTCCGACACCCTTTCACAGCTGCTCCCATCCCCCAACCCCGTGCCCTCCCCCGAGGCAGGATGACACTGTGTGCGACACCCAAGACCTTTTCCTCTTCCTCCTCTTTGCACAGACTGTTCCTTCTGGCCGGAGAAAGAACAACAAATCATATCCCATTGTGGCCTGAGCCTCAGGCACAGGCTTCCAGCTCTCTGTGTACAACGCTGTTGCCAATGACTTCCATTCGTCACATGTGCTCCCTGAGGCCTGGAGAGGTAAGGGCTGAAAGATAGTTTCCTGCAGAGGTGGGACTTGAACCGAGACCTAAGTCAATCACTCCTTTTGCCAAAGGAGATCCGTCTTAAGAGACACAGTCCAAACATCACCTCCTCCATGGGACAGTTTTGTCCCTATTCTGGGACAGTTTCCTACCCACTCCCAGCAGGCTGTGAACTCCTTTAAGGTTGAGACACAAAGCAG
>RJWM01020687.1:0-36507 GCA_004363535.1 Dasyprocta punctata | reverse complement strand
CTTCTTTGTGGTATAATAATACTTTACTGCATATAAATTCCACATTCTTTTTATTCATTTGTCTGTTGGTGCACATTTAGGCCACCACCAAGTTTTAGCTATATGAATTGTGCTGCTATTAACATGAATGTGCATATGTCACTGTAATATATGTTTGAACACTTTTGGGGAGGTTCCCAAAGAGGATGCTATTTATTCATTTTTGCCTTTTTGAGACAGTGTCTCACTATGCAGTTCAGGCTGACCTTGAACTTACTTTGCAGGGAAGACTGGTCTTGGACTTGCAAGGATCCTCATGCCTCAGCCTCACGAGGGCTGGAATTACAGGTATGGACCACCACACCAGATTTCAAAAGAGGAATTTTTTTTTTTTTTTTTTTTTTTGCGGCACCCGGGATTGAACTCACAACTTCGCGCCTGCCACACAGGCGCTTAAGCCATCGAGCCAAACTCCCAGCCCTAGTGTTTTGAGGCGGGGTCACACTATGTAGCTCAGGCCGGCCTTGCGCTCGCATTATAGCCCAAACCGGCCTCAAACTCACAACGCTCCTCCTAACTCAGCCTTCAAAAGAGGAATTTATGGATGGAATGCAATTTCTACTTTTTTTTTTTTTAACAATATCTATACTGATTTCTATAGTGGTTGTACATACTGCAAACATATAGCAGTAAAAATAAAAATGAAAATAAAAAAAGAGTATCAAAAATAACTTGCTTAGTTTGCTTGGGGAAAGAGGAAAATATCGATTAATTTAAATTTCAGCATAAGATATTAGGATATATCCCTAGAATCACTAGAAAGTAAAAGACTGAATGCACATACTGGTAATACACAAATACTGTAGTCCTTTATCTAACATGATGCAATATTTGTACATAATCTATATAATCTTCCTTTATGCATTAAGTTACTAGTAGATTATTTATACTATTAAAATGTAAATAATGTATGAGTAGTTGTTATATTGCATTGTTTAGGCAACACTGAAAAGAAAGAAGACTGTACAATTCATGCAAATGAAAAACTTGTTTTATGGCTCATGCGAAATATTACTTCAGTGAATCTTTGCTATTTATATTTTCTGTATTGTGTTTATTTTCAAGTTAAAATGATAAAATTGGTCCCATTGTTGGGGAAAATGCATATGATATATAGCTTAGTGACAAGTTTGTACTCATGTAAATTATTTTTGCTACATAAATAATATTAGAGGATTTAAAAGGAAATGCTAATAAAATTCACTTAAGAAACTACATTTGGCATTTTAATGTTTTAAAATTTGTTTGTAATACTATGTATAGTTTTATATTCCAAAGTTGCTATATCATTGTGATAACCAGTTTTCTACATAGCAGCATAAGAAATTCATTACTTTTTAATTTTGGGGGGGGCAGGTTCTCACTATGTATTTCAGACTGGTCTCTAACTTGCAGTGATCCTACTGCCTCAGGCTGCTGAGTGCTGAGATTACAGGCAGTGCCATTATGTCTGACCCTGTATCCATTTATTTAACTGACATAATTTAGTTAATGAAAAGAAAAATTTGTATATTTGGCCCACAGTATTTGAAACTGCTAATGTAAAACCTGTGGGTAAGGTATATCAAATGTAGTATTTTCTATAAGGGGTGGATATTTATTATGGGCTCACGTCTTTGTCTGGTTTTACTTAATATTCTGCATGCACCTCAAGGGCATTAGGGTCTCTCTCTTATGGGCTGGGCATGAGGAGCTCAGAATCACTCATAGATCTTCTCATTCTTTTCTGCCTTTATAAGAGTTGTATGCCACATACTGTACAGGATGAACTTTTGCTCAAAACCATGCTCCGTGTAAAAAATATAAGTGCCTTTCTTTTCAGCTGAAAAAGGCAGAAAATGTCTCCTTATGCCCAGGAAACACACATGATCATGAGCCAGTCCTTTACCAAACCCTCCACAAGGCCTCAGTGTGTTCTTGTGAAGTTGCTATATAAGCATGAGAAGTGTCTCAGGCTCCCACTCCAGGATCCAAATCACATTGTAGATCTTAATCAGTCTTTAGCCTATTAATCTGGAACAAATAACTTCCAAATTTAGTGATCTAGACACTTAGTATCTCATATTTTCCATGAGTTGAAAATCAAGCAATGACATGGTGCTGGATGGTTCAGGCTGAAGATGCCTGATTTAGTTGGAGACACCCTGTCATGAGGGCTGCGTATATTTGAAGGCTTGGCCAGAGTGGTAGGATTCACTCCCCTTCCCCCCATCTAAGTAACATTAGTTTTAGGCAACTTTAGGGTTGCCCCCCCCAAAATTAAAAAGTAATGAATTTCTATTACTGCCTCATTGTGTGTCACTTTCAGGGGCAGACAATTCAAAAGAAAGCAATCAAGGCAAGCCATGATCTTTATAATCTAATCCCAGTAGTGTATTCCAACCAGCTAACGAGTCAACTGTTAACATACCAGTTCTATAAAAGGGTTACAAACTACTTCTCAATATTAATCCCTAGGTTATTTCCTTCACCACTGCAGTTTGAAACCATTGAGTCAAACCTGCCAGAGTCTGAATCAAAGTTTTATGCATTGAATTGCTTGAAATTTAGACTAAAAGCATGGTTTTATCTATGTGGAGAGTGTCTGCTTTCATATACCATGAAAGGAGACTTAAGCTTTCTTAGTGAAACATCAGAAAAATCTTTGGACTGCAAATATTGAAATGTTTCTCAGCTTTCCAAGATCTCTGACACTCAGATTTCTGGGTCCATTGCATTTCTTAGACATGTACATGCTTCTCCAGTTCTCCCTGGGAGTTCTCTTCTCTCCCTCTGGGTGGTGCCCTCTGCTACTGAATCTGAACAGTCTCTAGTTTTGAGAAACTTCACTCCTCAACAGGTGAAAGCACGGATTAAAAGGTAGTACTCTCATCTCCTTTAGTTGAGTGTTTTCCTAAACTAACTCCTTCATCTTCATATTTATTATACCAGTCACTAAGAACAGCCCACACTCAGGAGAGGGGTTACAGAAGGGCATACACTGGTGAAGGTGCAGTTCACTGGGGCTCTTGCAGTGACTGCCTCCCATGGTCCCTTTCTAATTCGCCAAATATTCGCATCTCTCTCAGACACCAGACATGACTCTGAGTCCTCTGTATGAAGGAGGTACTGAGGACCACAGGGTGAGTCTGCACAAGGGTGTTTTGGTCTCACTTCCCCATATGCATGTGTCACTGTGGAAATGGTTGCTGAACCACAGCACACAGTAATAGGTGGCCTCATCTTCAGGCTGGGCCCCTGTGATGGTGAGGGCAGCCTTGTCTCCAAGTAAGGAGCCTGAGAATCGGGTAGGGACACCAGGGACCCGATTGCTGGTATCACCAATTAACTCCTGGGGTGTTTGGTAGGGTTTCTGTTGGAGCCAGTCAGCATAGTTGCTGGTTGTCACTGCTCCAGTACTGGAAGTACAGGTGAGTGTGACCGTCCCTCCAGGAGAGGTGTACAGGGAAGATTCCTGAGTCACCACAGCCTGCGATTTGGCCCCTGAAAAAAAGTGAGGAAACTGATGGTCAGGAGAAGAGATAGAGGCAACACTGCTGCCCTCCACAGCCCCAGCCAGAAAATCCCTGCTGACCTGTGATGTAAGCCAGAAATGTGAGCAGGAGAAGAGCCCAGGCCATGGTGCAGACAGCCCAGGACTGTGCTCTTCAAGACTGCTTAGGACACGAGCAGCCCTCCAGCTCTCATTGTATCACTTAATAACCTGCTTAAGGTGGCAGGCAGGGTTTTCATGCAAATGAGATTCCTCTTCCAAGGAGTTCAGCAACTTGGTCAGGTCACACCTACTGAGTTTACTCACAGTGAGTAAGTGAAAATGGAACCCACAGCCTACAAAACTTTTCAGTTGTCACTTACTGTCCAAGGGCTATACCCACAGCACCAGCTAGTGTCAGCAATGAAAATACCACTTGCAGAATGATGCCCTCCTATGGCGGACAGATCAGGTCCACGACCTTCCAAAGCACTGGATGATGAAGCCTTAAAAATAAGACAAGTGGTAAGATTTTAGGGCTCCATTAGGATCAAAATCCTCTAGCAGATTTTGAGATTTTGGGGGCTGAGACAAAGAACTTCTGTGGATGACCCGCATTTATTTGGTTTTCAAACAAAGGGAGGGGATACTGAAGAAAACATGGGAACTGAGCAGGACCTTGGGAGTCAGTTTAAAGACATCTGCAAGGAGTAATTATGCTAATTTAGAAGAATAGTCTTATCTCCAGATTGACATTTATGGTGATACCTAGACAACAGGAGTGAGATGCCTAGAGCTGCAGTCTCCATGGTGTCAATTGGGATTGGAGCCAAGTGTCCTCAGCTGTGGCCTTATCTTGTTCTTTGAGTTGTCTCTGGCATCAAGGGTTATTACAGGTGTCAGCCAGGACCAGTGATTTGTGGAGGTTCCCACACTGTAAATCCACTGCCCATCTTCAGACAGGGAGCTTAAAGCTGGGACAGACTCACAGGTAAGCACAGAAAGCCAGTGAGTTAATTTTAAATCCTCTCAGAGTTGCTTTGCAGAGGTCTCCATCAGACTCCTGCAGGCCTTTTTCCTATTTATAACCCCCTTTCCTTAGATGTGGAGATTTTTCTTTTCTCAGTACATCAAGTTCAGTGCCTGGGATTCCAGGAGGAAGCTGGATGGAGATATTTGGGGCAGTTGAGGCCTGAGTCTTTCCTCCAAGTCACAGACATCAGGTGCCTTGAGTGGAGGAGCTAAGACCCTGGATTCTTTTGGTCTCTGAATTTCGATTTTTTGGAAATTCACCTAACAATGAGCCATGTAGTAACATCCATTTAAAAAAAATATTTTTTGTCTCTCTGAGATAATGTTTCACTATGTATCTTCAAATGGTGTTGAGCTTACTTTGAAGCCCAGGGTTCCCTGGAACTCACAGTATTACTGTAGCCTTAGAGTCCCAAGTGCTAGGATTATAAGAATTCACCACCAAGTCCAGCTTTAGTAAGATCATTGACATATGAGCAGATGTTCATTCTACTAGGCCCAGTAGTATTTGAGAATTTATTTCTGAATAGTGTTTAAGGGGTACTATTAAAATATACGGTGAGTATTTAAAAAACTCATGCAATAAATGACATAATTTATTCCCCTCAGTACACTTGTCCTTGCCTCAAACACATTTCTCCTTTAATTCTTTCCCTTTCTAAAAATCTTCTTTGCTGAGTGTTTAGACGGTTTGCTTACCAGGGTTTATCTCAGTGGCACAAGCACCTGCCTGGCAAGTGCAAGGTTGTAAGTTCGATCCCCAGTACCAGAAAAAAAAAAAAAAAAAGCTAGAGTATGTCAGTTTACAAAATTGCTTCATATTAGAAATGTTGATGGCAAATAGAAGGTTTGATCAAAATATTCTGGTTCTGTGTGATTTCTGGTCAAAATGATCAGAAAGATGAATGTTTTAATTGATTCAGGATATTGAAGCAGTCATAACAGCACAACAAAATATGAAACAGAACTTTCAAAACTACTTAAGAAAGTAGTAAGAATGATAGCATAAGAATTCAAAACAAAAGAGGGTATTCAGTGTGAGACTAGTAGCAGTATGTCATTTAATGTAAAAAGAATTTAAACATTGTCTTCGTGCTTTTCCCTCATTGCTGAGACAAAATGCATGACACCCAAAACTGAGGAAGGAAAGATTTATTTAGCTCACAGCTTGTATAGGTTTCAATCCATAATCAGCTGGCTCAGAGGTAGGGTGGTATGGCACAGAAGCAACAGTTCAAGGCACTGGAAGACAGCAAAAGCAACAAGAGCAAAATGGGGAAGAGCAAGCCTCTTTTCCTCCCTTATATTATAAGCGCACTACCCCTCCCCCAGGGCCCACCTCTGTGACCTCCTGTTGCACAGGCTGAGGATGTTTGCAAAGTAAGGACCTTGGCTCCCTGCTAAGTCTCTTAGTTAAACTTCTAAACTTCTCAAGTTGTAACAAGCTATCAACCATTAGAATCCACCTGTTGTCAACTTGGCAATCAGATACATTTCTTTCAACAGGTTTCCAGATACAAAGACATGCTGATTCCTATCATTTCACAATTTGAATATCATAACACAGGTTCAACGATCCTTAAGAACCACTGTTAAGTCTATTAACATTTTATTACATTAGAGCCATAACCTGTCCCCATTGGCCCCACAAACACTCATGCACATCCCTTTATGCAGAAGGCATGTAGTCCCTCTGCAAGTGTTGCCAAGTCCTAACAGTGTTAGCCTTGCACAAAAGTCCAAGTCCCAAATCTTCTCTGAAATCTAAGAAAACTCTTAGCTGCAAATCCCTGTACAAATGAAAACCAAGTTAAATACTTCCAACATTCAATGGCACAAGATAAATATTTTCATTCCAAAAGTTACAAATAGGGGGATGCAAAGGACTGGGACCAAAGTGAGTCCATAATCCAGCAGGGCAGACATTAAGTCTTGTAGTTCCCGTCCAGCATCTGAAGCGATCTGTGGCAAATTGTGAGCTCCAAAGCGCTTGAGTGACTCCATCCCTAAGGCACTTCTGGTGATTACAGTTCTCCTGGGTCCTCTCTTAGGCCTGCTTTGCTCCCTCCCTGCTGCTTTCCATAGATAATCCATGTTGCTGGGTTTTCCAAACTTCTGGTGTCTCACTGCACCTTCAGCTTCCCCCTCACAGTTACACATCCTACCTTCTCAGGGGTGCACTGCCTGGCCTGCCAGGCCTTCCTCTTTGTTTTTATTTTCAAATCCATTTCATTATAAAGAGAAAAAAAAAAACCAAAAAATTTCAACACAGTAATTAAGGGGTAACAATGGTATGTACATTGCATATTGTTATCTTCAATTCAGTGACTCAGAGTGGAAGATACGTGCCATTTTATTGCCCTAACAATATTAGCACAAACCTTTCTCTTCAATGAACTCAGAGAAATCAGTATTATAACTATCTGAACTATTCTATATATACATGGACATATATATGTAGATACACACATATATATATGTATATATATACACACATACATTGTTTCTTTCAGCTTCTCACACTAGTGAGACAGTATGATGTTTACACATGTAAGTCCGGTTTATTTCACTTATGATATGGTCTCAAATTACATCCATTTACGTATAAAAGTCTCAAGTTTATCCTTCTTTTTGGCTGAGTAGTATTCCATTGTATAAAAATACCACATCTTTCTTGTCCATTCCTAGGTCGATGGACATTTGTTTCCAAGATCTAGGTATAACAAATTGTGCTGCTATAAACATGGGTGCACATAGTTTGCTGTGATATGATGTTTTTAATTCTTCTGGTAAGATACTGAGAAGAGGAATAGCTGGGTCAATTGGGATTTCCAATGCTGGCTTTTTTGAGGAATCTCCACACTGATTTCTGTAGTGGTTCCTGTATACAAGAAACACATTTAACTCAAAATTAAGCACACAGACTACAAGTCAAAGGATGGAAAATACATTGAATACAACAGAAGCACAGAAAAAGCCAGGGGTGATATTCTGTTTGTAGACAATATGAACTTCAAAGCAAGAATGATCAAAAGAGATAAAGAAGTTTATTACATATTTGTTCGAGGGAAAATTCAAGAGGAAGAGATAACAATCATAAATATACATGTACCAAATATAAGCGCACCCAACAACCTAAGATAAATATTAATCAATACCAAAAATCAACTAAACAATAACACAACTGTAATGGGGGACATTAATACCCCATGATCATAAAAAAACAGATCAAGTAGACAGAACATCAGCAAACAAATAGCAGTACTGAACCAAGCCTGTGAACAAATGGACTAGTGGGCATTTACAGTGTTCCACCCAACAATATCACGATACACATTTTTCTCCATGCACAATGGTTGTTCTCTAAAATAGAGCACATTCTAGACCATATAATATGCTGAAGCAAATGCAAAAGAATTGAAATTATCCCATGCATATTATGTGACCATAGTGCAACGAAATTGGAGATTAATGACAACAGAAACAGCAAAAACTCCATAAACACACAGAAATGAAATAACACCCTCCTGAACCATCAATGGGCCACAGGTAAAATTAAAAAAAGAAATTAAACAATATGGACAGTCAAACAACAATGCAAATTCAACTTACCAGAACCTGTGGGATGAAATGAAAGCAGTACTCAGAGAGAACTTTATAGCAATCAATTCTCACATTGGGAAAACAGAATGGACACAAATAAACAACCTAACGCTGCACCTCAAGCTCCAAGACAAAGAAGAACAAGTGAAACCTGAGGCACATACAAGGGAGGAAATCATACAGATGAGAGCAGAAATCAATGCAATTGAGATTAAGGAAACAATACAAAGAACTAATGAATTGAAGAGCCAGGGCTTGGAAAGAATAAATAAAATTGATAAACCCCTAGCCAAGCTTATCCAAAAAGGGAAAGAAAAAACTCAAAGTCATGCATTGAGGTATGAAAAAGGTAAAATCACTAGAGTCCTGTGGAAATTCAGAAGATCATCAATACCTACTTTGAAAATCTTTACTTGCATAGCATGGAAAACACAGAAGAAATGGACAGATTCCCAGAAGTGCATGAATTAAAAAAACTGAATAAAGAAGATATAAAAATCTTGAATAACTCAATATCAGTTAGTGAGATTGAAAATGTAATGAAAAACTTCCCAACCAAGAAAAGTCCAGACCCAACGGATTCATTGTTTATCATGAATTGTATTGCGATAAAGATGAATGCGAATATATAACCCTAACATGATGTTTTAACTCATTAGGGAAGACCCTCAAAAGAAAAAGTTATGGGTGGAATGCAATTTCTATTTTTAATTTTTTGCAGAATTTTTGCACTGATTTCTATTGTGGTGTATATACTTCAAATATGTACCAATAAAAATAAAAATTGGAAAAATATGGTACCTTGCTGAGGTGCTTGTTTAAGTTGGGGGAAGAGGAAGGGCTTGATTAACATAAAATTCAAATTAAAACCAGAATGAGATATGAGTGTTATCCCTAGAATCACTATAAAGTAAAACACTGAAACCTCAAAATCCAAATATACAGATGCTATAGTTCATTATGCAATATTGTATAGTATTTGTACATAATTTGTGCACATCTTCCTCTATACTTTATGTTGCCACTATAATATGTCTACTGTGTAGTCACATGCAAATGTTGTGTAAATAATTGTTATACTGTACTGTGTGGGAACTACTGACAAGAAAAAAAGCTTCATAGCTCCATGCAGTTGAAAAAAGTGGTTTATGGATGATGGGAAATATTTCTTCAGTGAATATTTCCTATTCAGATTTTCTCTATTGAGTGTAATTTTCAATTTGAAAATTTAAAAGTTGACCCCATTATTTTTTGGGGAAAATGCATACGACATACAATCTAGTGCCAAGTGTTTTATCATGTAAATTATTTTGGGAATATAAAAAACACTATAGGACTTAAAAGGAAAGGCTAATAAAATGAACCTAAGAAACTACATTTAGTGGAAGACTCGAACTTGACCTGGCTCCCCAGCACCCAACCTGTTGCCAGCAGAAGCACTGGTCTCAGTGGGGACACAGTTGAACATTTAGACTATCATTAGCCAACACAGGATGTCATAAGACAGAAGACATGACAAGGAATCTTGCAGGTCCCTGGACATCGGGAGAAACCCAGAAATCTACAGTGGACACCTTAAGGACTTTGCTTAATGAAGTGCGAGACAGCCAGAGAACTCTGAATACTGGTATTTCTTAGCATCTCTGTGCCTTATGTCCCTTGCCTTCTTTCAGTTCCTATAAAAAAGTTCCCAGTCCTGAGTTTGAGTCCCAGTACTATCTCCCCTCAAAAAGGCCCACTTTTCTTTGTTCCCTACAGACAGCCTTATTGCACTCTGTCTGCCTGCACTCAGCTATTAAACCGAATGCCTTGTTGCTTTCACAAAAGCCTGTCTAATGTCTCTGCCTCACAAGTTCGTTCCTTCCATTTAGCATTTTAATGTTTTAAAATACATTTGTGATATGATGTGTAGCAAAGTCATCCCTGGCTCGAAGTCCATCAATTTAAATTAGCATAATATAGTGAATAGAAAATAACATATATACAAGACTATTTTGGTCCAGAGTGCTTGTTTGCTTTTTGTTCATTTGTTTGTTTGTTTGCTTGTTTGTTTTGAGACAGGAGCTTTCTATGTAGTGCAGGCTGACCTTGAACTCCCAAGCTGCCCTCCAACTCATAGCCATCCTCCTGTCTTGGTCTCATGAGTGGTGGGATAATAGGAGTGTACCTTTATGCCTGGCTGGCCCAGCGCACTGGAATCTGTAGATGTCGAACCTGTGGGTAAGGCATAACAATTTAGATCTTAGTATCATTTTTTAAGCAGTAGATTTTTGGGGGCACATGTATTTATCTGATGTTACTTACTATTCTGCATGTACATCAAGGACTTTTAGGGTCATCTTCTTGTAGCCTGGGGAATAAGGAGCTCAGAATCATTCACAGATCTCACTTTTTTCTGCTTTTATAGCAGTGTATGCCACATAATCTACAGAGTGTGCTTTTGCTCAAAACCATTGCTCTGTGTACAAAAGTATGATGCCTTTCATATTTTTGATTTGAAAAAGCCAAAAATCTTCACGTTATACGTGGGAAATGTGAGCATGATCATGAGTCTCTCCTTTGATACACCCTCTGCCAGGTTCCAGCATGTTCTTGTGTAAGTTCTCCATAAGCATGAAAAATGTCTCAGTCTCCCACTCCAAGATGAAAATGACTTTGTAGATCTTAATCAATCTTTAGTCTATTAATCTGGAAAAAATGATTTCCCAATTTAGTGTCTTAAATGCTTAGTATCTCATAGCTTCCATGAGTTGGAAATCAAGGAATTACATGGTGTTGGATGGGTCAGGCTCAAGACATTTGATTCCTCTGCAGGCAGCCTATCATCAGGGCTGACAGAATCTGAAGGCTGGCGGGAGTGGTAGGATCCACTTCTGATCTCAGTCACACTGGTTTTTGGCAGCTTTAGCTTGCTGCCTCAGTGTGTGTCAATTTCCAGGGGAGGCAACCAAACAGAGAGTAACAAAGACAAGTGATCATCTTTTAATGAGTAGCAGATCTAACCAGGTAAGTAATCTATTGTTAGAAACCAGTTATATACAAGATTTAAAAATTACTTCTGTGTATTGCGCTCCGTGTCGTTTCCTTCCTCACAGCAGGTTCACAACATTCACTCAAACCTGACAGAGATAGAATCAAAGTTGTTTATCTTTTTGTCAATATACAGTTTCTGCTGGCCTAAAACTCATTTTGTAGCCTCGGCTGGCCACAAATCCCCAGTGATCTTACTGCTTCAGCTCCAGAGTGCTAGGAGTTTAGGCATGTGACCCTATGCTGGACAGATAAAAGCTTTGCACATTTAATTGCTTTCAATGGAGATGAAAAGTATAGTTTTAGCTATTGAGAGCCTTCCATCTTACACCATCAAAGGGCACTTAACATTTATTAGTCATACTCAAGAAAAATCAGAAAGTATGAAAGGGCACTTAACATTTATTAGTCATACTTAGGAAAAATCAGAAAGTATGAACTCTAAACATTGGTCATTGTCCACAGCTCTCTGACACTCAGATTCCTGGATTCCATGATTAGTGACATTTTGTAGACACTTAAGCCCTTCTCCAGTTCTTCCCTTGGAGTTCTCTCTTCCCCTATCGTGTGGTAGTCTATCCTACAAATTCTGAAAAGTCTCTATCTTGGAGAAATTTGGCTCTTCTACTGGTCCAAGGACAGACCAAATGGAGTTACAGTCATCTCCTAAGTGAAGTCTTTTCGTTAAGTGATTTCTGAATTCCAAAAATCTCTACACTCATCACTCCATACAGTCCACACACATGAGAAAGGTTACAGAAGGGCACAGATGGGTGAAGGAAAATTCACCGTGAGTTTTTGCAGTGGTTGCGACACAAGATCTCCTTCTAAGTCCCCAAAGATGCACATCTCTCTCAGACACCAGACATGACTCTGAGTCCTGTGTCTGTATGAAGGAGGTGCTGAGGAGCACAGGGTGAGTCTGCACAAGGGTGTTTTGGTCTCACTTCCCCATATGCATGCGTCACTGTGGAAATGGTTGCTGAACCACAGCACACAGTAATAGGTGGCCTCATCTTCAGGCTGGGCCCCTGAGATGGTGAGGGCAGCCTTGTCTCCAAGTAAGGAGCCTGAGAATCGGATAGGGACACCAGAATTCAGGTTACTGGTACCATATATTAGTCCCTGTGTTGTTTGGTAGGATTTTTGTTGGACCCAGGTAGCATGGTTACTGGTTGTGACAGCTCCCGTGCTGGAAGCACAGGTGACTGTGACCGTCCCTCCAGGAGAGGTGTACAGAGAAGATTCCTGAGTCACCACAGCCTGTGATTTGGCCCCTGAAAAGAAGTGAGGAAACTGATGGTCAGGAGAGGAGATAGAGCCAGCACTGCTGCCCTCCATAACCCCAGCCAGAAAATCCCTGCTGACCTGTGATGTGAGCCAGAAGTGTGAGCAGGAGAGCAGCCCAGGCCATGGTGCAGACAGCCCAGGACTGTGCTTTTCAAGACTGCTTAGCATACAAGCAGCCTTCCAGCTCTCATTATAACTCTTAGCACCTTACTGGGGCGTGGCGGGCAGGGGTTTCAAGCAAATGAGATTGCCCTGCCAAGCAGTTCAGCAATTTGTTCAGGTCACACCTACGAAGTTAACCCACAGTAAGTATGTGATCAAGAAACCTACAACCACCAAAGTTGTTTAGTTGCTACTTACTGTCCCAGGGCTAAGCCCATCGCGCCCTCTAGTGTCAGACATGAAAATACCACTGATGGAACATTGCATTCCCGCAGGTCCTTTCCTGTTCAATAATCTCTTTTCCTTAGGAGTGGAGGTTTCAGTTTTTTCAGTAGATCAGGTTCAGTGCCTGTGATTCCAGGAGGAACCTGGATGGAGACATTTTTGGCAGTGGAGAGCTGAGTAGCTCACTGCTTTCTTCCAAGTCATAGACCTCAGATCCCTTGAGTAGAGCTGATAGAGTGCATTCTTTTGGTCTCTGAATTTAAATTCCTTGAAAACTCACTTAACAATGAGCCATTTAGAAGATCATTATTTACATTTTATTTTGTTTTTCTGAGATAGGATTTCAGTTCAGGTTGGCCTTGAATTTTCTTTGTATGTCAAACTAACCTGGAATTCACAGCGATCCTCCTGCCTTATCCACCTGAGTGCTGGGATTAAAGGCAAGTGCCACCAAATTTATCTTTGGTAAGGTCATGGACTCATTCTATGAGGCCTGATGCATTTCTGAACTTATTTTTGAATGGTGTGTATGGGTTGTTATTGAAATATATGGTGAATTTTTAAAAAATTAGTGGAATAAAAGACACGCTTCATCCACCTCAATGCATTTGTCCCTTCCTCAAATTCATTTCTCTGATCATTATTGCCCTCTGAAAATCTTCTGTGGTGAATATTTAGAAGATTTGATCAAAATATAGTGATTGCCGTGGAAATGCGGCCCATAAAGGGACAGCATTAAAGTTTGTCCTTCATATACATTTTCAGTAGAGCTGGCACCATGTGATTCCTGCTCAAAATGACCATAAAGGCAAAAATGATAATGGATTCAGGACACTGAGGCAGCCATCATAGCCAACCCGAAACATGAAAGGCAACTTACAAAACTAGTTAAGAAAGTGGTAAGGATGGTAAGTATTCAAAACAAAAGAGATTAATGGCGACTTGTAATTTAATGTAAGAAAGTTAACCATTGACTATATTTTTCTCTCATACTTCACATTTTTCTGCTTTTTCATAGTACTGGAAGAGTACACAGGTTTTCCCTGAAGGCTTGACAAATGTTTCATACATGCGCACGTGTGTGTGTGTGTGTGTGTGTGTGTGTGTTTGATTGTATGGCTCCCATGGCAGAACTGTGTACATCGTACCTTCAGGACATTTGTCTTCTCTGGCCTCTTAAACCTAGTAATCACCTGGTAATCTGCTGGAGCAATATTCTCAATCCTATACTATGAACTTCCAGAAGTTGATGAGCCCAATTAAGTGTGAGGGTGGATTGTGAAATGCAGTAATTTGACTTCCTGTGGAAGGGATGTTTTCTCATGTCTTCTCACGTGATAAATTCCCCTTAGACACATATGATATGATGGGCTTCTGAAATTTCACTGCATGTCTCCTATCTACATCATTCATTGAACTTATAACCTCTTGCATTTCTGTTTTGCTCAATATGATATCTTCAATGAAATATGCAGAACGTTTAGACATCCTAAGATAATTAAAGTGGAAGTCAGTGTACCGGTCAGACCAAAGCTTTAAAGCATCCTTTATCAATTCCGAATGTATATTACATTAGATTTTCTTTCTTTATTTATTTTAAAATTTTCTTTCTTGATATGAGCTGGAAAGTATATATCTACCAAGTCAATAGCTATCTACTTTCAATGTAACTTTCCTATGTTGGGCTTCTTAGAAAACAGTCTTTGAGTTGGAGAGTTTTCTGCAGGGGTTTTATTTGGAATGATCTATGAAGAAGAGAGGCAAGAGGATGTCAAAGACGGATACATTGATATGTAGTGCAGTCATGATAAAGATTTCAACTGATCCTATGTGGATTAATGGAGTTGTGATAAGAGGGTCCCTCAAACACTTTGGAAATTTTGTCAAAGTGTGTGTTGTACTCATGTAACCCGCAAAAACCTTTGTGTGTGTCCTCCAGGGTAAAGGATGTGATTATGGAGGGGCCAAATCTTTTAATGGTAGAGGAATTTCCAGAGGGCTTATCAGGTGGTATTCATCAACTTGCAACACTCCTGACAGCTGGAGGAAGGTGTTTTCGGGAGTCAAAGGAGAGAACTAGGTATGACAATAATTTATATGGGATTTGTAGAGGGTGATCTTAACAAGGTTGTATTCCCTGAATATAAGGAGAGGTTACAGAGAGACAGGGTATGGGAAAGAATGGTGTCATTAAAAGATAGCTCCCAGGAAAGTCCTGTGAGTTCCATCCTCCCTTCCCAAGCAGGGTTTGTGCCAGAGTGGTAGATGGCTTTGTTTCTGTGGAATGGGAGAAACCTCCAGGGATTTGGCTAACCCCTCCCCCTTCCTGAGGTTCTTTTGAACTTCTGTATTTGTGCTGGGGAAGTAAAGATTGTCCATAGCCTTCAGCCTGGGCTCAAGAAAGCCTGTATTTCTGTCAGATAATTCACTACTGCTCCTGATTTTCAGGAGCCATGTAACTTTAACCATGCTTAAAATAAGCACTGGTCCTGGAGCCCCAAGTCTGTAAAGTGAGCCATAATTGGACAGAGACAGCAGCAGCACATCTTAGGGGACCCTGTGACCTTTGGCAGAAGTAATGATATGTTCTCAAGTACAGATTGGTCAGAGTGTCAGAATTACCAGTGGAGACAGATTGTAAGGAGCTAAAAGCAAATGACAAGGGAATATATTAAAATTCAAGGTCAGAAAAGATCCTGTTATAATTAAGGAAAATTATGTTTAGGAATAAATTTGGAAGATATTCATTGGAAACCAAAATTTCAGTTAAATAAGCATCTTAAAACATGAAATATACATATAATTGGAGAAAAGTGAGAAGAGACTTAGCAATTTATCCAACTGTCCTTACGTAAAATTGAGCATTTCACTGAGTGTGGTGCTGGATGCTTGTATTCCCAGCACTCAGGAGGCTGAGACAGGATTACTGTGTGTTGAAGCATGGTGAGTTCAAGGCAAACCTGAAGTATGTAGTGAAGACCCTTCTCCAGAAGAAGAACAAGAAAAGGTGCACAAGGAGGAGGAGGAGGAGGAAGAGGAGGAGGAGGAGGAAGAGTAGGAGAAGGAGAAAGAAAATGAGAAGCAGAGGTAGAGTCGTATTTCTGAAAAACCAAGAGTAGCACAGGAGGAGGAGGAAAAGGAGAAGAGGTAGAAGCGTAATTCAGAAAACCCAAGAGTAGCATATGTTGATTTAGGCAAAATTAAATAACAAAGCTTAGATGCATTGAATAGAGTTTTTAAAATTGTGTTAGTATGTGTTTGCAGTACATAATGATTATAATCACTGTGGGGAAGGTGGTATAAATATCTAACACACCTTAGTTCTTTTTCTTATATCCTTTACCTCCCTCCATCTCTTAGTCTCCTTCTTTTTTTGCACATATATATCTGCCCATTTCCAATAACCATTCTTTTAATTGCTGTGTATTTATGATTTTGGTTACTCACTTAAGAGAAACTAAGTAATATTTAAGTCTTCATGTCTGATTGATTTGACTGAAACTTATGGTCTCAAGATTCATCTGTTTCCCTACACATGACCCATGTTTATCCTTCTTTGTGGCAGAAGAGTACATTACGACATACAGATGCCACATTTTCTTTATCCATTTATCTGGTGATGGACATGTAGGCTATCTCCAAGTTTTAGCCATCATGAATTATACTACCATCAACATGGGTGTGCATATGTCATTGTTATATGATGTTTTAACACTGTTGGAAATATCCCCAAAAGAGAATGTTATTTATATATTTATTTATTTATTTGTCTGTCTTTTTGAGGCAGTGTCTCACTATGAAGTTCAGGTTGACCTTGAACTCACTATGTAGCCCAGGCTGGTCTCACACTTGTAGCAATCCTCCTGCCTCAGCCTGCTGAGTGGTGGGTTTACAGGTATGTACCACCACGCCAGGTTTCAAAAGAGGAATTTATGGATGGAATACAATTTCTTTCTTTCTCTCTCTTTCTCTCTCTTTTTTTTTTTTGAGGATAACTCTATTGATTTCTATAGTGGTTGTGTATACTGCAAACACATAGCAGTAAAAATAAAAATGAAAATTAAAAATAGTGTACCAAAAATAGTTTGCTGAAGTGCTTGGTTTGCTTGGTGAAAGAGGAAAATATTGATTAATTAAAATTTCAGGTTAAAGCCAGAGTAAGATATTAGTATGTATCCCTAGAATCACTATAAATAAAAGGCTGATTGCACATACCAGTAATACACAGATACAGTAGTTCTTTATCTAATATGATGTAATATATGTGCATCTTCCTTTATGCTTTAAATTATCAGTAGATTATTTATAGAATTAAAATGTAAATAATGTATAAGTAGTTGTTATATTGCACTGTTAGGGCAACACTGAAAAGAAAGAAGACTGTACAATTCATGCAGATGAAAAACTTGTTTTATGGCTCATGAGAAATATTTTTTCAGTGTACATTTCTTATTTATATTTTCTGTATTATGTGTATTTTTCAATTTAAAATTATAAAATTGGTCCCATTGTTGGGGAAAATGGACATGATATACAGCTTAGTGACAAGTTTGTAATCATGTACATTACTTTTGCTATGTAAATAATATTAAAGGATTTAAAAGAAAATGCTAATATAATTCACTTAAGAAACTACATTCAGCATTTTAATGTTTTAAAATTTGTTTGTAATACTATGTAAAGTTTAATATTCCAAGGTCACTATATCATTGTGATAACCAGTTTTCCACATAGCAGCATAAGAAATTCATTAGTTTTTAAATTTTTTTTTTTGAGGCAGGTTCTCACTATGTATTTCAGGCTGGTTCCTAACTTGCAGTGATCCTACTGCCTCAGGCTGCCTAGTGCTGGGATTACAGGCAGTGCCATCATGTCTGGTTCTATATCCATTTATCTAATCGACAGGGTTTAGTTATTAAAAAGACAAATCCATATATTTGGTCCACAGTATTTGAAACTGCTAATGTAAAACCTGTGGATAAGGCATATCAAATGTAGTATTTTCTATAAGGGGTGGATATTTGTTATGGGCTCACGTCTTTGTCTGGTTTTACTTAATATTCTGCATTCACCTCAAGGGCATTAGGGTCTCTGTCTTATGGGCTGGGCATGAGGAGCTCAGAATCACTCATAGATCTTCTCAATCTTTTCTGCCTTTATAAGAGTTGTATGCCACATACTGTACAGGTTGAGCTTTTGCTCAAAACTATGCTCCATGTAAAAAATATGAATTCCTTTCTTTTGTGCTGAAAAAGGCAGGAAATTTCTCCTTATGCATGGGAAATATGAGCATGATCATGAGCCAGTCCTTTGCCAAACCCTCCACAAGGCCTCAGTGTGCTCTTGTGGAGTTGCTGCATAAGCATGGGAAGTGTCTCAGGCTCCCACTCCAGGATCCCAATCACGTTGTAGATCTTAGTCAGTCTTTAGCCTATTAATCTGGAAAAATAACTTCCAAATTTAGTGATCTAGACACTTAGTATCTCATATTTTCCATGAGTTGAAAATCAAGCAATTACATGGTGCTGGATGGTTCAGGCTGAAGATGCCTGATTTAGTTGGAGACAACCTGTCATCAGGGCTGTGTATATTTGAAGGCTTGGCCAGAGTGGTAGGATTCACTCCCCTTCCCCCATCTAAGTAACATTAGTTTTTGGCAACTTTAGCTTACTACCTCACTGTATGTCACTTTCAGGGGCAGGCAATTCAAAAGAAAGCAATCAAGGCAAGCCATGATCTTTATAATCTAATCCCAGTAATGTATTCCAACCAGCTAACGAGTCAACTGTTACATACCAGTTCTATAAAAGAGTAACAAAGTACTTCTCGGTATTAATCCCTAGGTCGTTTCCTTCCTCCCTGCAGTTTGAAACTATTGAGTGAAACCTGCCAGAATCTGAATCAAAGTTTTACACATTGAAATGCTTGATATTTAGCCTGAAGGCATAGTTTTGGCTGTGTGGAGCCTGCCTGCTTTGCATATACCATGAACGAGACTTAAGCTTTCTTAGTGAAACATAAGAAAAATCTTTGAACTATGGATCTTGAAATGGTTCTTGCCCTTCCTAGTTCTCTGACGCTCAGATTTCTGGGTGCATTGCTGAGTGACAGGTCTTAGACACATAAATGCTTCTCCAGTCCTCGCTGGGAGTTCTCTTCTCTCCCTCTGGGTGGTGCCCTGTGCTACTGAATCTGAACAGTCTCTAGTTTTGAAAAACTTCACTCCTCAACTGGTGAAAGTACAGAATAAAAGGTAGTACCCTCATCTCCTTTAGTCAAGTGTTTTCCTAACTAACTCCTTTGTCTTCACATTTACTATACCAGTCACTCAATACAGCCCACACTCCGGAGAGGGGTTACAGAAGGGCATACACTGGTGAAGGTGGAGTTCACTGGGGCTCTTGCAGTGATTGCCTCTCACGGTCCCCTTCTAAGTTCCCAAAATCCACATCCCTCTCAGCCACCAGACATGACATAGAGTCCTGTGTCTGTATGAAGGAGGTGCTGAGGAGCACAGGGTGAGTCTGCACAAGGGTGTTTTGGTCTCACTTCCCCATATGCATGTGTCACTGTGGAAATGGTTGCTGAACCACAGCACACAGTAATAGGTGGCCTCATCTTCAGGCTGGGCCCCTGTGATGGTGAGGGCAGCCTTGTCTCCAAGTAAGGAGCCTGAGGATCGGGCAGGAACACCAGAAAGCCGGGTGCTGGTGCCACCAATTATTCCCTGCGGTGTTTGGTAGGGTTTTTGTCGGACCCAGCTAACGTAGTTACTGGTTGTGACAGCTCCTGTACTGGAAGCACAGGTGAGTGTGACCGCCCCTCCAGGAGAGGTGTACAGTGAAGATTCCTGAGTCACCACAGCCTGCGATTTGGCCCCTGAAAATAAGTGAGGAAACTGATGATCAGGAGAAGAGACAGAAGCAACACTGCTGCCCTCCATAACCCCAGCCAGAAAATCCCTGCTGACCTGTGATGTGAGCCAGAAGTATGAGCAAGAGAGGAGCCCAGGCCATGGTGCAGACAGCCCAGGACTATGCTTTACAAGACTGCTTATGACACAAGCAGCCCTCCAGCTCTCATTGTATCACTTAATAACCTGCTTAGGGTGGCAGGCAGGGTTTTCATGCAAATGAGTTTGCCCTGCCAAGCAGTTCAGCAACTTGTTCAAGTCACACTTACTGAGTTAACCCACAGTGAGTAAGTGAAAATGAAACTCACAGTCTACAAAACTTTTCAGTTGTCACTTATGGTCCAAGGGCTATACCCACAGCACCAGCTAGTGTCAGCAATGAAAATACCACTTGCAGAATGATGCACTCCTATTGCGGACAGATCAGGTCCGTGACCTTCCAAAGGAGTGGATGATGAAGGCTTAAATAAATGAGACAAGTGGTAAGATTTTAGGGCTCCATTAGGATCAAAATCCTCTAGCAGAATTTGAGGTTTTGGGGCCTGAGACAAAGAGCTTCTGTGGATGACCCATATTTACTTGGCTTTCAAACAAAGGGAGAAGATACTGAAGAAAACATGGGAATTGAGCAGGACTTTTGGAATCAGTTTAAAGACTTCTCCAAGGAGTAAGTAATGCTAATTTAGAAGAACTATCTTATCTCCAGATTGACATTTATGGTGATACCTAGACAATAGGAGTGAGAAGCCTGGAGCTGCAGTCTCTGTCTAGTTAATTGGGATTGGAGCCAGGTGTCCTCAGCTGTGGCATTATCTCATGCTTTGAGTTGTCTCTGGCATCAAGGGCTATTACAGGCTCAGCCAGGACCAGTGATTTGTGGAGGTTCCCACACTGTAAATCTGCTGCCCATCTCCAGACAAGTGGCTGGGGCCTGGGACAGACTCACAGGTAAACACAGAAAACCAATGAGTTAATTTTAAATTCTGCTCTGAGTTGCTTTGTAGTGGTCTCTATCAGACTCCTGAAGGTCTTTTCCTGTTTATAACACCTTTTCCTTAGATGTGGCAATTTTTCTTTTTTCAGTACATCAAGTTCAGTGCCTGGGATTCCAGGGGGAAGCTGGATGGAGATATCTGGGGCAGTTGAGGCCTGAGTCTTTCCTCCAAGTCGTAGACATCAGGTGCCTTGAGTGGAGGAGCTAAGACCCTGGATTCTTTTGAGTCTGAATTTAGATTTCTTGGAAATTCACCTAACAATGAGCCACTCAGTAAGATCATTTAAAAAAAAAAAACTGTTTTTTTGTCTCTCTGAGATAGTGCTTCACTATGTAGCTCAGACTGGCCTTGAACGTACTTTGAACCCAGCGTGGCCTGGAACTCACAGCATTTCTCCTGCCTCAACATCGTAAGTGCTAGGATTTTAAGAATGTACCACCAAGCCCAGCTTTAGTAAGATCACTGACATATGAACAGATATTCATTCTACTAGGCCCAGGAGCCTTTGAGAATTTATTTCTGAATAGTGTTTAAGGGGTACTATTAAAATATACGGTGAATACTTAAAAAACTAATGTGATAAATGACATACTTTATTACCCTCAATACATTTGTGCTTGCCTCAAATACATTTCTCTAAAATTATTTCCCTTTCTAAAAATCTTCCTTGCTGAGATGGTCTGCTCACCAGGGGTTTAGTTCAGTGACACAGGTGCCTGCCTGGTAAGTGCAAGGCTGCAAGTTCGATCCCCAGTACAAGAAGGAAAAAAAAAAACAAAAACTAGAGTATGTCAGTTTACAAAATTGGTGCATTTCAGAAATATTAATGGCAAATAGAAGGTTTGATGAAAATGTTCTGGCTCCATGTGATTTCTGGTCAAAATGATCAGAAAGATGATTGTTTTAATTGATTCAGGACATTAAGGCAGTCATAACAACACAATGAAATATGAAACAGAACTTTGAAAACTACTTAAGAAAGTAGTAAGGATGATAGCATAAGTATTCAAAGCAAAAGAGAGTATTCTGAGTGAGACTAGTAGCAATATGCCATTTAATGCAAAAAAAAAATTAAACATTCTCTCGGTTACTTTTCCTTCATTGCTGAGACAAAATGCATGACACCCAAAATTGAGGAAGAAAAGATTTATTTAGCTCACAGCTTGTATAGGTTTCAATACATAATCAGCTGGCTCCAAGGCAGGGTAGTATGGCACAGGGGCAACAGTTCAAGACACTGGAAGACAAAAAAAGCAACAAGAGCAAAACGGGGAAGGGCAAGACTTTTCCCTCCCTTGTATTGTAAGCGTGCTACCCCTCCCCCAGGGCCCACCTCTGTGACTTCCTGTTGCACAGGCTGAGGATGTTTGCAAAGTAAGGACCTTGGCTCCCTGCTAAGTGTCTTGTCAAATTTGTAAACTTCTCAAGTTGACACAACCTATCAACCATTAGAATCCAACCCTTGTCAGCTTGGCAATCAGATACATTTCTTTCAACAGGTTTCCAGATACAAAGACATGCTGATTCTTATCATTACATAATTTGAATATAACACAGATTTAGCAATCCTTAAGAACCACTGCTAAGTCTATCAACATTTTATTACATTAGAACCATACACCGTCCCCACAAACACTCATGCACATCCCTTTATGCAGAAGGTCTGTAGTCCCTCTGCAAGTGTTGTCAAGTCCTAACAGTTTTAGCATTGCACAAAAGTCCAAGTCCCAAATCTTCTCTGAAATCTAAGAAAACTCTTAGCTGCAAATCCCTGCACAAATGAAAACCAAGTTAAATGCTTTCAACATTCAATGGCACAAGATAAATATATTCATTCCAAAAGTTACAAATAGGGGGATGCAAAGGACTGGGACCAAAGCGAGTCCATAATCCAGCAGGGCAGACATTAAGCCCTGCAGTTCCCGTCCAGCATCTGAAGCGATCTGTGGCAAACTGTGAGCTCCACAGCCCCTGAGTGATTCCATCCCTAAGGCACTTCTGGTGATTACAGTTCCCCTGGGTCCTCTCTTAGGCCTGCTTTGCTCCCTCCCTGCTGCTTTCCATAGATAATCCATGTTGCTGGGTTTTCAAAGCTTCTGGTGTCTCACTGCACCTTCAGCTTCCCCCTCACAGTTTCACATAACACCTTCTCAGGGGTGCACTGCCTGGCCTGCCAGGCCTTCCTCTTTCTTTTTATTTTCAAATCTATTTCATTATAAGAGAAAAAAAACCCCAAAATTTCAAAGCACAGTAATTAGGGGTAACAATGGTATTTACATTGCATATTGTTATCTTCATTTCAGTTACTCAGAGTGGAAGATACATGCCATTTTATTGTCCTAACAATACTAGCACAAACATTTGTCTTCAATGAACTCAAAGAAATCAGTAGTATAACTATCCGAACTATCCTATATATACATATACATGTATATATGTAGATACATATACATGTATGTATGTAGATACACACATACATTGTTTCTTTCAGCTTCTCATACTAGTGAGACAGTATGATGTTTACACATGCAATTCTGATTTATTTCACTTATGATGTGGTCTCAAATTACATCCATTTACATATAAGAATCTCAAGTTTATCCTTTATGTCTGAGTAGTATTCCATTGTATAAAAATACCGAATCTTTTTATCCATTCCTAGGTCGATGGACATTTAGGTTGTGTCCAAGATCTAGGTATTACAAATTGTGCTGCTATAAACATGGGTGCACATAGATTGCTGTGGTATGATGTTTTTAAGTCTTCTGGTAAGATACCCAGAAGAGGAATAGCTGAGTCAAATGGGACCTCCAATCCTGGTTTTTTGAGGAATCTCCACACTGATTTCCATAGTGTTTCCTGTATACAAGAAACACATTTAACTCAAAATTAAACACATAGACTACAAGTCAAAGGATGGAAAATATATTGAATACAGCAGAAACACAGAAAAGGGCAGAAGTGGTATTGTGGTTGCAGACAATATGAACTTCAAAGCAAGAATGATTAAAAGAGATAAAGAAGTTTACTACATATTTGTTAGAGGGAAAATTCAAGAGGAAGAAATAACAATTATAAATATACATGTATCAAATATAGGAGCACCCAACAACCTAAGATAAATATTAATCAATATCAAAAATCAAATAAACAATAACACAATTGTAATGGGGGACATTAATACACCATCATTACAAAAAGATAGATCCACTAGACAGAAAATCAGCAAAAAAATAACACTAGTGAGCTAAACCTGTGAAAAAATGGACTTAGTGGGCATTTAGTGTTCCACCCAACAATATCATGATACACATTTTTCTCCACTGCACAAGGGGTGTTCTCTGAAATAGAACGCATTCTAGCCCATATAATATGGTGAAGCAAATACAAAAGAATTGAAATTATCCCATGCATATTATCAGACCATAGTGCAGTGAAATTGGAAATTAATGACAAAAGAAACAGCAAAAACTCCATAAACACACAGAAATGAAATAACACCCTCCTGAACCATCAATGGGCCACAGGTAAAATTAAAGAAGAAATTAAACAATATCAATAGTCAAACAACAATGCAAATACAACTCACCAGAACCTGTGGGATGAAATGAAAGCAATCCTCAGAGAGAAATCTATAGCAATCAATTCTCACAGTGGGAAAATAAAATGAACACAAATAAACAACCTAATGCGGCACCTCAAGCTCCCAGACAAAGAAGAACAAGTTAAACCTGAAGCACATACAAGGGAGGAAATCATACAGATGAGAGCAGAAATCAATGCAATTGAGATTAAGGAAACAATACAAAGAATTAATGAATTGAAGAGCCAGTGCTTGGAAAGAATAAATAAAATTGATAAACTCCTAGCCAAGCTTATCCAAAAAAGGAAAAAAAAAAAAAAACTCAAAGTTATGCATTGAGGAATGAAAAAGGTAAAATCACTAGAGATCCTGTGGAAATTCAGAAGATCATCAATACCTATTTTGAAAATCTTTACTTGCATAGAATGCAAAGCACAGAAGAAATGAACAGATTCCCAGAAGTGTAGGAATTTAAAAAACTGAATAAAGAAGATATACAAATCCTGAATAACTCAATATCAGTTAGTGAGATTGAAAATGTAATGAAAAACTTCCCAACCAAGAAAAGTCGAGGTCTTACAGATTCAGTGTTTATCATGAGCTGTGCTGTGATAAAGATGGATGTGAATATATCACTGCAACATGATGTTTTAACTCATTAGGGAAGAACCTCAAAAGGGAAAGGTATGGGTGGAATGCAATTTCTATTTTTAATTTTTTGCAGAATTTTTGTGCTGATTTCTATTGTGATGTATATACTTCAAATACATACCAATAAAAATAAAAATTTGAAAAATATGGTACCTTGCTGAAGTGCTTGTTTAACTTGCCGGAAGAGGATGGCTTGATTAACTTAAAATTCAAATTAAAACCAGAATGAGACATCAGTGTTATTCCTAGAATCACTGTAAATTAAAAGACTAAAACCTCAAAATCCAAATATACAAATGCTATAGTCCATTATGCAATATTGTATAGTATTTGTACATAATCTGTGCACATTTTTCTCTATAATTTATGTTGCCACTGTAATATTTCTACTGTATAATCTCATGCAAATGTTGTGCAAATAATTGTTACACTGTACTGTGTGGGAAATACTGATAAGAAAAAAAGCTTCATAGCTCCATGCAGTTGAAAATAGTGGCGTATGGATGATGGCAAATATTTTTTTGGTGAATATTTACTATTCATATTTTCTCTATTGAGTGTAATTTTCAATTTGAACATTTAAAAGTTGGTTCCATTATTTTTTGGGGAAAATGCACATGACATACAACTTAATGCTAAGTACATTATAATATAAATTATTTTGGGAATGTAAACAATACTATAGGGACAGGATCCAGCTCTACCCGGTCCCGTGACTCAGCGCAACCCACTAGGGGAATGCCCGGCCAGCCTTGGAGGACACAGAGGTACTGAGCTCAGCCCAGCCCACAACCCCAGAACTGCTCATCAGGGACTGGCCAGCATAGCTGCAGCACCTTGGAGAGCTTGGGCTCTGCCTGCCAGAGCACAGGGTGTGTGCATGCTCCATTGTTCAGTGGAGTGGCCGGCACAGAGGGTCCTAGAGGTTGCAGGCCCACCCAGCCAGAAGCAAGGCCCCAGCACTTTAGGCCTGGGACTCGCCCAGGCCTGCTTGGCACTCCCAAGGCTCTGAACTCCTTCTAGCCAGACTCACGTCCGGGTGGTGCCACACTCCAGGGTACGCTCCACCTAGCTGCCTGGGTCCGGGAGGTCTTGACCCCCATCCAGTAAGGCAGAGGCTCCACCAGCACACTCCAGAAGTGTGCCCTCACTAGCTACACCGAGGATTCACCTCTACCCAGTCCATGACTCAGCACAACCCACCAGGGGAACACCCAGTCAGCCTCACAGGACACAGAGCCACACAGGTCCCAGAAGAAAATGACAAAATGAAAGACAAAGAGACAGTCTCAATACCCCAGCCCACTGAGAACAAACCCAAGAGACACTGAAATGGAAGACAGTGGAAGTCACACAACTGAACTTTCTGAAATGATAGCAAATGCAGTAAAGAAACAGCTTGATGAAGCTATAGAGAAATGCAAATCAGAAATAATCTCTCAGTTAAAGAATGAAATGACAATCATTATTAAGGAAAGGTTGTGTGGATCTAAAGAAGAGCAAGATAAAAAAATAGAAGAACTTAAGAAAAGGATGGAAACTTTGAATGAACAATATAAGACACAAACAGAATGCATGAAACAGATTCAAAGGGAAATGCAGGAAATGAAGCTGAAGATAGAATCTCAGATATTGAAGGCAGCATGGGAGCTTATGGTCACGAAAGAAAAGATCTCTTAAAAATAGTAAGGAACCAAGAAACAACAATTCAAGAGCTGCAAGAGGATGACAAGAGAAATAACATGAGATTAATAGGCATAAATGAAAAACCAGGGGTCAACGCTAATGACCTGCGAAGACTGTTCACAGAAATAATAGCAGAAAACATTCCAAACATGGGAAAAGAATCTAAAATACAGGTAACCGAGGCATACAGAATCCCAATGTATCCCACCCTGATGTATAATAATAAAGGTATCAGAAATGCAGCACAAGAACAAAATACTAAAAGCTGTCAGAGAAAAGAAACAGATCACCTATGAAGGAAAGCCTATCAGAATCACAGAAGACTTCTCAACACAAACCATTAAGTCAAGAACAGCTTGGAATGAAATATTTCAAATCCTGAAAGAAAACAACTTTCAACCCAGATTGATGTACCCTGCAAAACTATCCTTAAAAATTGATGGAGAAATAAGATACTTTCATGACAAAGAACAACTGAAGAAATTTATGGCCACCAAACCAACACTACAAAGAGTACTGAAAGACGCTCTGGAAAGAGACAAAGATAGCTACAATCTTAAGAACAACAACAAAAAGAAACCACTAAGCAGGGCAAATAATTAAACAGAAAATGCGGAAAACCAACAACAGAAAGATATCATGACAGGGATGAGCCAATACATATCAGTTATATCAATCAATGTCTATGGTCTCAACTCACCAATAAAAAGAAACAGACTAGCAGAGTGGGTTAAGAAGCAAAACCCAACAACAGGCTGTATACAAGAAACACATTTAACTCAAAAGGAAATTCACAGACTAAAAATCAAAGGCTAGAAAACAATACTCCATGCAACAGGAACCGAGAAGAAAGCAGGGGTAGCTATTATGTTTGCAGACAATATGAACTTCAAACCGAAAATGATCAAAAGAGATAAAGAAGGTCACTATATACTTGTTAGGGGAAAACTTCAAGAGGAAGAGATTACAGTCATAAATACATATGCAACAAATATGGGAGCACCCAACTATGTAAGACAATTCTTAATAGACATGAAAAACCAAATAAACAATAATACAGTTATAACAGGGGACCTTAACACCCCACTGTCACAGAGAAACAGATCAACCAAACAAAAAATCAGCAAAGAAATAACCGAACAGAATCAAACTTGTGAACAAATGGACCTAGTAGATGTGTACTCAGTATTCCACCCATCAACATCAGAATATACATTCTTCTCAGTTGCACGTGGATCATTCTCTAAAATAGATCATATACTGGGCCACAAAGCAAGCTTAAGTAAATGCAAAGAAACTGAAATAATTCCATGCATATTATCTGACCATACCGCAGTAAAAATCGGAAATGAATGACAAAAAAACCTACAATAGCTGCATAAACACATGGAAACTAAATAATACTCTCCTAAACAACCAATGGGTCACAGAACAAGTTAAAGAAGAAATTAAATAATATCTAAAATTGAAAGAAAATGCAAATACAAATTACCGGAACCTGTGGGATACAATGAAAGCAGTCCTCAGAGGGAAATTTATAGCACTAAACTCCCACATCAGAAAAATACAAAGAACACACATAAACAACCTAATGCTGCACCTCAAACTTCTAGAAAAAGAACAGAAAGTCAAGTCCAAAGCCCAAAGAAGGGAGGAAATTATTAAGATTAGAGCAGTAATTAATGCAATTGAATCTAAGAAAATAATACAAAGAATTAATGAATCGAAGAGTTGGTTCTTTGAAAGAGTAAATAAAATTGATAAACTTCTAGCCAACCTTATCAAAAAGAGGAAAGAAAAAACTCAGTTTCATACAATAAGAAATGAAAAGGGTGAAATCACTACAGACCCGGAGGAAATACAGAAGATCATCAACACGTTCTTTGAAAACTTTTACTCACATAGACTTGATAACACAGAAGAAATGGACAGATTCCTAGAAACCTATGAATTACCAAAGCTGAATCAAGAAGATGTAAAGCTTCTAAATAACCCAATTTCAGCTAATAAAATTGAAAATATAATTAGAACCCTACCAACAAAAAAAGCCTGGGGCCTGATGGATTCACCACTGAATTCTATAAGAAATTTAGGTAAGACTTAATGCCAACACTCCTCAAACTCTTCAATGAAATTGAAAGGGAAGTAAGTCTCCCTAACTCATTCCTGGAAACAGGTATTGCCTAATACCAAAACCAGAGAAAGACCCAATCAAAAAAGAAAATTACAGACCAGTCTCCCTAATGAACATAGATGCAAAATTCCTCAATAAAATACTGGCAAATAGAATACAGCAAGTTATCAGAGAGATTATACATCACAATCAAGTGGAATTCATCCCAGGAATGCAGGGATGTTTCAACATACGCAAATCAATAAATGTAATACACCATATGAACAGGGCCAAGGACAAGAACCACATAATCCTCTCAATAGATGCAGAAAAAGCTTTTGACAAAATCCAACACCCATTTATGATAAAAACCCTACAGAAAATCGGAATAGATGATCTCTACCTCAACCTGATAAAAGCCATGTATCATAAACCAACAGCCAACATCTTACTAAATGGACAAAAACTGAAAACTTTCAACCTAAAATCAGGAACAAGACAAGGATGTACATTTTCACCACTCCTATTCAATATAATTCTGGAAATATTACCCAGAGCAATTAGACAAGAGAAAGAAATAAAGGGAATAAGGATAGGAAAGGAAGAAATGAAATTATCATTATTTGCAGATGATATGATACTCTACATAGAAGACACCCAAAAATCCATTAGAAGACTTCTAGAAGTAATAACCAAATTCAGTAATGGGGCTGGATACAAGGTGAACACTCAAAAATCAATAACATTCCTGTACACAAACAACAAAGTCACTGACAGAGAAATAAGGGAAACCACACCCTTCATTATGACATCCAAAAAAAATGAAATACTTCGGAATCCATCTAACGAAGTAAAAGATCTATACAGTGAAAATTACATTACTCTAAAGAAGGAAATCAAAGAAGATCTCAGAAAATAGAAAGATATTCCCTGTTCATGGATAGGAAGAGCAAACATCGTGAAAATGGCCATTCTCTCAAAATTGTTATACAGATTTAATCCAATCCCCATCAAAATACCACTTGTCTACCTCACAGAGCTAGAGAAAGCATTCCTGAAATCCATCTGGAACCAGAAAAGACCTAGAATAGCAAAGGCAATTCTGGGCAACAAAGGGAAGGCAGGAGGCATCACAAACCCTGACTTGAAACTACACTACAAAGCTACTGTGATAAAATCAGCATGGTACTGGAATCAAAACAGACCTGAAGATCAATGGAATAGATTAGAAGATACAGCCACAACTACCAACACACTTAGCCATCTCATCTTTGACAAAGGGGCCAAACATGTACATTGGAAGAAAGATAACCTCTTTAACAAATGGTGCTGGAAAAACTGGCTTTCTATATGCCGTAAACTAAAACTAGATCCATGTCTATCACCATGCACTAAAATAAAGTCAAAATGGATCAAAGATCTCAATATTAAAACAGAGACACTAAACTTACTAGAAGACAGAGTAGGTAAAAATCTTGATGACATAGATGTAGGCAGAAAGTTCATGAACAACAAGCAAATTGCATGGGAAACACTTCCCAGAATCCACAACTGGGATCTCATCTTACTAAAAAGTTTTTGCATGTCAAAGGAAATCTCCAACAGAGTGAAAAGAAAACCCATGAATTGGGAAAATATCTTAGCCAATTGTCCATCAGACAAAAGACTTCTATCTAAAACATATAAAGAATTAAAAGAAATCAGGCCCCTAAAATTCAAGGACCCAATCCAGAAATTGGCATCTGAGATGAATACACACTTCTCCGGGAAAGAAATACAAGTGGCAAATAAATATATGAAAAAATGTTGAACATCAATGGTCATTCGGGAAATGCAAATTAAAACAACACTGAGATTCCATCTCACTCCAGAAAGAATGGCCAAGATTAAAAAATCAACCCACAAGAAATGCTGGAGGGGCTGTGGGGAAAAAGGAACTCTTCTCCACTGTTGGTGGGAGTGTAGACTGGTACAACCACTGTGGAAGTCATTGTGGAGATTTGTCAAGAAGCTAGGATTTGAGATCCCATTCAACCCAGCTATCCCACTTCTGGGCATTTTCCCAGAAGAACTGAAATCATCATACCACAGTGATATCTGTGCATCCATGTTTATAGCAACCCAATTTGTAATAGCCAGATCTTGGAAACAACCCAAGTGCCCATCAATCAAAGAAAATCAATAGGCCACAGGTAAAATCAGAAAAAATTAAACAATATCGACAGTCAAACAACAATGCAAATACAACTTACCAGAACATGTGAGATGCAATGAAACCAATCCTAAGAGAGAAATTTATAGCAGTCAATTCTCACATTGGGAAAATAAAATGAACTCAAATAAACAACCTAACACTGCACCTCAAGATCCCAGACAAAGAAGAACAAGTGAAACCTGAAGCACATACAAGGGAGGAAATCATACAAATGAGAGCAGAAATCAATGCAATTAAGAAAAATTTAAGAGATTAAGAAAAAATACAAAGAATTAATGAATTGAAGAGTTAGTGCTTGGAAAGAATAAATAAAATTGATAAACCCCTAGCCTAACTTATCCAAAAAAGGAAAGAAAAAACTCAAAGTCATGCATTGAGGTATGAAAAATTTAAAATCACTAGAGTCCTGTGGAAATTCAGAAGATCATCAATACCTACTTTGGAAATCTTTACTTACATAGAATGGAAAGCACAGAAGAAATGGACAGATTCCCAGAAGTGCATGAATTAAAAAAGCTTAATAAAGAAGATATAAAAATCCTGAATAACTCATTATCAGTTAGTGATATTGAAAATGTAATGAAAAACTACCCAACCAAGAAAAGTCCAGGTCTGACAGGTTCACTGTTTATCATGAATTGTACTGTGATAAAGATGGATGCGAATATATCACTGTAATATGATGTTTTAGCTCATTATGGAAGACCCTCAAAAGGGAAAGCTATGGGTGGAATACAATTTCTATTTTTAATCTTTTGCAGAATTTTTGTGCTGATTTCTACTTCAAATATGTACCAATAAAAATAAAAATTGGGAAAATAGGTTACCTTGCTGAAATGCTTGTTTAAGTTGGGGGAAGAGGAAGGGCTTGATTAACCTAAAATTCAAATTAAAACCAGAATAAGATATGAGTGTTATTCCTAGAATCACCGTAAAGTAAGACTGAAACCCCAAAATCCAAATATACAGATGCTATGCAGTATTGTATAGTATTTGTACACAATCTGTGCACATCTTCCTCTATACTTTATGTTGCCACTCTACTATTTCTACTGTGTAATCACATGCAAATGTTGTGTAAGTAATTGTTATACTGTACTATGTGGGAAATACTGATAAGAAAAAAAGCTTCATAGCTCCATGCAGTTGAGAAAAGTGGTTTCTGGATGATGGCAAATAGTTCTTCAGTGAATATTTCCTATTTATATTTTGTCTATTGAGCATTATTTTCAATTTGAAAATTTAAAAGTTGGTCCCATTATTTTTTGGGGAAAATGCATATGACATACAACTTAGAGCTAAGTATGTTATAATGTAAATTATTTTGGGAATGTAAACAATAATATAGGACTTAAAAGGAAAGGCTAATAAAATTAACCTAAGAAACTACATTTAGTGGAAGACTCGAACTTGACCTGGCTCCCCCAGCACCCAACCTGTTGCCAGCAGAGGCGCTGGTCTCAGTGGGGACACAGTTGAACACTTAGACTGTCATTGGCCAACACAGGATGTCATAAGAGAGAAGCTAAGACAAGGAATCTTGCAAGTTCCTGGACATCCGGAGAAACCCAGAAATTTACACTGGACACCTTAAGGACTTTGCTTACTGAGGTGCAAGACCACCAGAGAACTTTGAAAACTCATTTTTCTTAACATCTTTGTGCCTTATGTCCCTTGCCTTCTTTCAATTCCTTTAAAAAAGTTCCCAGTCCTGAGTTTGATTTCCCAGTACTGTCACCCCCCGAAAAGGCCCGCTTTTCTTTGTTCCCTACAGACAGCCTTATTGCACTCTGTCTGCCTGCACTCAGCTATTAAACCGAATGCCTTGTTGCTTTCACAAAAGCCTGTCTAATGTCTCTGCCTCACAAGTTCGTTCCTTCCATTTAGCATTTTAATGTTTTAAAATACATTTGTAATACGATGTGTAGCAAAGTTGCTATGTAATTGTCCTAACCAGTTTTCTAGTAGATGCACACAAAATCCATTACTTCTCTTTGTTTTTAAGAAGGGTCTCACTGTGCAGTACAGGCTAGTCTTGAGTTCACTATGTAGCCCAGGCTGGGCTCCTGCTTGCAGTGATCCTCTTGCTTCAGTATTCCAAGTGCTGGGATTAGAGGAGTGCATGAGCACACCTGGCTTGACGTCCATCAATTTAAATTAGCATAATATAGTTAATACAAAATAACGTATGTGTAAGCCTATTTTGTTCCAAAGTGCTTGTTTGTTTTTTTGTGTGTTCTTTTTTTTTTTTTTTTTTTTTTTTTTTTTTTTTTTTTTTTTTTTTTTTTTTGAGACAGGAGCTTTCTATGTAGTGCAGGCTGACCTTGAACTCCCTTATATAGCCCAAGCTGCTGTCCAACTCATAGTCATCCTCCTGTCTTGGTCCTTGATCTCACAAGTGGTGGGATAATAGGAGTGCACCATTATGCCTGGCTGGCCAAGGGCAATGGAATCTGTAGATGTAGAACTTCTGGGTAAAGCATAACAAGTTAGACCTTAGTATCATTTTTTTTAAGCAGTAGACTTTAGAGGGTACCTGTCTTTATCTGTTTTTCCTTACTATTCTGCACGCACATCAAGGACTTTTTGGGTCCCTCTCTTGTAGCCTGGGGAATAACAAGCTCAGAAAAATTCACAGATGTCACTTTTTTTCTGCTTTTATAGCAGCTGTATGCCACATAATCTACAGAGTGAGCTTTTGCTCAAAACCATTGCTCTGTGTAAAAAAATATGATATCTTTCATACTTTTGATCTGAAAAAGTAAAAAATCTTCACCTTATACGTGGGAAATGTGAGCAAGATCACGAGTCCCTCCTTTGATACACCCTTTGCAAGGTTCCAGCATGCTCTTGTGGAGGCTCTCTATAAGCATGAGAAGTGTCTCAGTCTCTCACTCCAAGATGAAAATGCCTTTGTAGATTTTAATTAATCTTTAGTCTATTAATCTAGAAAAAACAATTTCCCAATTTAGTGTCTTAAATGCTTAGTACCTCATAGTTTCCAGGAGCTGGAAATCAAGGGATTACATGGTGTTGGATAGCTCAGGCTCAAGTTATTTGATTCCTCTGCAGGCAGCCTATCATCAGGGCACACAGAATCTGAAGGTTGGCGGGAGTGGTAGGATTCACTTCTGATCTCATTCACACTGGTTTTTGGCAGCTTTAGTTTGCTGCCTCAGTACGTGTCAATTTCCAGGGGAGGCAACCAAATAGAGAGCAACAAAGACAAGTGATGTACTTTTAATGAGTAGTGGATCTAACCAAGTAAGTAATCTATTGTTAGAAACCAGTTATATACAAGATTTAAAAATTACTTCTGTGTATTGGCCCCCATGTCGTTTCCTTCCTCACAGCAGGTTGGAGACATTCATTCAAACCTGCCAGAGTCAGAATCAAAGTTGTTTTTCTTTATGTTTTTATGAGATCAAGTGTCAATATGCCGTTTCCACTGGCCTTAAAGTCATTTCGTAGTCTAGGCCAGCCACAAATCTCCAGTGGTCTTACTCTAGAGTGCTAGGATTTTAGGCATGTGACCCCATGCTGGACAAATAAAAGCTTTGCATATCTACTTGCTTTCAATGGAGATGAAAAGCACAGTTTTAGCTATTGAGAGTCTTCCAGCTTACACCATGAAAGGGCACTTAACATTTATTAGTCATATTTAAGAAAAATCAGAAAGTATGAAAGGAAGCTTAACATTTATTAGTCATACTTAAGAAAAATCAGAAAATATGAACTGTAAACATTGATCATTGTCCACAGCTCTCTGACACTCAGATTCCTGGCTTTATTGGTAACACGTGTACACTTAAGCCCTTCTCCAGTTTTTCCCTGTGAGTTTTCTCTTCTCCTATTGTGTGGTAGTCTAGCCTACAAAACTCTGAATGGTCTCTATCTTGAAGAAATTTTGCTCCTCAACTGGTCTAAGTACAGACCAAATGGAGCTACTGTCATCTCCTAAGTTATATCTTTTTGTTAAGTAATTTCTGAATTCTCAAAATCTCTACACTCATCACCCCATACAGTCCACACACATGAAAAAGGACTACAGAGGGGCATAAAGGAGTACAGGAAAATTCACCGTGAGTTGTTGCAGTGGTTGCCACACAAGATCTCCTTCTAAGTCCCCAAGATGCACATCTCTCTCAGACACCAGACATGATTCTGAGTACTGTGTCTGTATGAAGGAGGTGCTGAGGAGGACAGAGGAGTCTGCACAATGGTGTTTTGGTCTCACTTCCCCATATGCATGCGTCACTGTGGAAATGGCTGCTGAACCACAGGGCACAGTAATAGGTGGCCTCATCTTCAGGCTGAGGCCCTGAGATGGTGAGGGCAGCCTTGTCTCCAATCAAGGAGCCTGAGAATCTGGCAGGGACACCAGAATTCAGGTTACCAGTAGCATATATTAGTTCCCGTGGTGTTTGGTAGGGTTTTTGTTGGACCCAGCTAGCACGGTTACTGGTTGTGACTGCTCCAGTACTGGAAGCACAGGTGAGTGTGACTGTCCCTCCAGGAGAGGTGTACAGGGAAGATTCCTGAGTCACCACAGCCTGCAATTTGGCTCCTGAAAAGAAGTGAGGAAACTGATGGTTAGGAGAAGAGATAGAGGGAACACTGCTGCCCTCCATAACCCCAGCCAGAAAATCCCTGCTGACCTGTGATGTGAGCCAGAAGTGTGAGCAGGAGAGCAGCCCAGGCCATGGTGCAGACAGCCCAGGACTCTGCTTTTCAAGATGGCTAGGCACACAAGCAACCCTCCAAGTCTCATTGTATCTCTTAGCACCTTACTGGGGCGTGGCGGGCAGGAATTTGAAGCAAATGAGATTGCCCTGCCAAGGAGTTCAGCAGCGTGTTCAGGTCACACCTACTGAGTTAACCCACAGGAAGTATGTAATCAAGGAACCTACAACCAAGAAAGTTTTTTAGTTGCTACTTACTGTCCCAGGGCTAACCCCATCGCGCCCTCTAGTGTCAGGAATGAAAATACCACGGAATGATGAGTTCCTGCAGGTCCTTTCCTGTTAAATAATCCCTTTTCCTTAGGTGTGGAGGTTTCAGTTTTTTCAGTAGATCAGGTTCAGTGCCTGTGATTCCAGGAAGAATCTGGATGGAGACATTTTTGGCAGTGGAGAGCTGAGTAGCTCACTGCTTTCTTCCAAGTCATAGACCTCAGATCCCTTAAGTAGAGCTGATAGAGTGCATTCTTTTGATCTCTGAATTTAAATTCCTTGAAAACTCACTTAACAATGAGCTATTTAGAAGATTGTTCTTTACATTTTATTTTGTCTTTCTGAGATAGGATTTCAGTATACAGTGCAGGTTGGTCTTGAATTTTCTTTGTATGTCAAATTAACCTACAATTCACAGCGATCCTCCTGCCTTATCCACCTGAGTGCTGGGATTAAAAATAAGTGCCAGCAAATTTGGCTTTGGTAAGATCATTGACTCATTCTATCAGACCTGATGCATTTCTGAACTTATTTCTGAATGGTGTC